>CAUYRT010104515.1:0-210429 GCA_963574885.1 Lepilemur ruficaudatus | reverse complement strand
TCAGCCTAGCTCACAGCAACCTCAAACTCCTGGGCTCAAGCAATCCTTCTGCCTCAGCCTCCCAAGTAGCTGGGACTACAGGCATGTACCACCATGCCCGGCTAATTTTTTACATATATTTTTAGTTGTCCAATTAATTTCCTTCTATTTATAGTAGAGACGGGGTCTCGCTCTTGCTCAGGCTGGTCTTGAACTCCTGACCTTGAGCAATCCTCCCGCCTCGGCCTCCAAGAGTGCTAGGATTACAGGCGTGACCCACCGCGCCCGGCCCGGTATTGTATTTTTTGATGGCAACATTGAAAGCCAGAAGACATTGGAGAGATTTCTTCAAAATTAATTGGGAAGGTCCAACAGACATTTTCAGACATGAAAAGAATTCAGTTTGTTTCAGATGTATCCTTCCCTGAGAAGGGATGGACAATAAGACATGCATTTAAAAACGGGGGTGAGGGGACTACACCAAGAGATAAGACATGGAGTTCAGAAAACGGGGGAATCCAACATTGGAAAACAATAAAGGGAAGCCCTAGAACAATACCTATATAGCAGATATGAGAGTAACCAGTCTAGATTGGAGCTGGCATCAGCCTAGCTCACAGCAACCTCAAACTTCTGGGCTCAACAGATCCTTCTATCTCAGCCTCCAAAGTAGCTTAGACTACAGGTGTGCACCACCACACATAGCTAATTTTTTTTTTCAGACTCAATTTCTTACATTGTTATAGTGCTGGTACTGAGCAGTACTGTCATGTCAGAATAGATGGCATGGGGATAGTGGTGTGCTGGTAAACATTTAACAATTGGCTCTGCAAGAGGAAAAAAAACCCCCAAAACCTAAGTTGTACCATTTGCCCATTTCCATGGTGTAAATACTCTCACCATAGCTGATTTCAAGCTACCAACATGTTGTCACTGAACCTAGGGTTCGGAAGAGAAGCACACAATAGACTCTCAAGAACTACCATGAGCCAGCGCCAGCACACCACCACGTGGGAGGTAGAGTTCATCCTTCCTCACCTGACAACTGTCCCTCTTCCTGCTCCAATATTAGCATCAAAAGCATTCCAATCTAATGTCCTCATCTCTCTTCTGAAATCCTACTCTACACAAAAACCTTGGCTTATAACCAGATGGCTATTACAGGGTTTTTTGTACTTTTTGTATATATTCTCCTATTTTCTCTTTCAGTAAAGTTTTTTTTTGTAAGTTTCAGCCTCAACCATAAAATAGAATACCAAGCATTTTTAAATATTATAAAAATGCTTATTCAAATAAAAAGTCACAACAGTTTGTCAAGTAAAATATAGCAGGATAAAGATAGCTTTCCTGAATGATCTCAATTTTGTAAAATATATAAACATCGAAAGATATGAGAGCACCAAGATTCAGCACCCTAGACCTGGACAATAACATCTTTTTATGATAGACACTCTTAGCATCCTTATTATTCATAATTATTTCAACAGCAATAGAGAGGCCCCCTTTAAATACACTGGGAGGAAAGGACTTTGTTGAGGAGGGGCCTAAGCAAAAGAACATGTGGATGTCACATGACCACTATCCAAATGGAATGACTTCCAGGCACAATTTAAAACTTTTTATCATAGAAAATTGGGCAGAATAGTATAATGAATTCCCACATATCCATGAATGAACCTCAACAATTATCAACATGCAGTCAATTAATCTTGTTTCATTTATACCCACATCTTCTACCTCGCTCCAGCCCTTAATTATTTAAAAGCAATACACAGACATCATTTCATTTGTAAAACTCTCCTTATACATCTCTTAAGAGCTAAGGACTCTCTTAAAACACAACTACAATACACCTACAAATTAACAATTATTTAATATCAAAACTCACAGGTTAGTGTTATACTTTCTCCAATTGTCTCACAATTTTATTTCAAAAGTTTAGTTAAATCAGGACCAAAATTAAGTTCATACATAGTCATTATGTGGTTCATCTTCGAGTCTCTTTTAATCTTTAGGCTTCCCTCACCAACTCTTTTTTTCCCCCCTTGAAAATTTTCTTAAAATTTTCCTTCAATTTCTTAGCGAAGAAATTGGGTCCCAACAGGTCCCACTGTCTAGATTGACTTATTGCATCACGGTTGTCATTAAGCATGTTCTTTCTTCTGTACTTTCTGTAAATTGGTAGAGTCTTGATCAGATTCAGGCTCACTTACCTTGTCTATACTATTTCACAGAAGCTATTGGTTACTTCCATCAGGAAGCACATAATAGCTGGCTGTCTCTTTTATGTGACGCTAACAGGCATTTGTGATCATCAGCCAGATCCATTAATTCAGTAGGGGTTGCATAACAGTGGTATTATAAGTCCTTGTTCATTGAGTAATTGGGAATACTTCTATTAAAGAATATTTTGCCTTACCAACTATCTGGTTACTCTACGATACAATTTATATTTAAAAATAAGCAGCATAATGCTGAATTTTTCTCTTTATTTACCAACTTTAAAAATACTAAATTGGTTCTCTAGTACCTTCCAATGGTGACCAATGAGCTTATTCAGAATTTATTTAATGAATTTCAATCCAATTCAAATACTGAAGCTCAAACTGGCCAGCGAGAACCTACCAGGTTGGCTCCTGAGTCCTTTGGACACTTCTTATTAGTCTTGAGTTACTTCCTTGCTTCCAGATACGACAAGATGTTCCGGGCTCATATTGCGGATTTCTTGTCCCAGATTTGTAATCAGCCATTTCTTTAGGAGATGCGGTTCCTTCTCAAGGGAAATGGTGTTTTGAGACACAAGCTGAGTGCTAAGGATGCTGATTGCTACTGCCTTATCATCATTTCTCAGCCTTTTCAGAGGAAAGAATTAGAAAATATGTATCTTTAAGGTCCTATATACTTCCTATAAAAATCAAGACAATGGGGTTTTTATTTAACCTCTTTCACGTTACTTCTGTAGTTACTTTCTCCTATGCCAAAAATTCAACTAATTAAAATAAACCAGGAGACTTATTTGATTTATCCCATGGTATGCATCAACAGAATGGGAAAAGCAATATCAACAACATAGGCACATTTGAAGACGCCCTTGAGGATATCCTGAAATATTTTTTGAGACGCTAAATATCCTGTCTGAGCAGGTAAGGGCAAGAACAAATAGAGTAGTTGTCAGACTAAATGTACCATAATTTGTACCCGAACTGTGATGAACCCCAGGATAAGCAGGTTACATAGCCATTGGATATACTGTGGGCTAAGGATCTTAACCACATATTGTTTGTATGGGAAAACACAAGTTCTAAAAAAGCAATTTTCAAATATTTTTGAGAGTAAAACTAATTCATCAACTGAAGACTTACTACTATAATTTTTTTCCTCATAGATATTATTGATAAAACAAGTCAATTATATAATGTTTAGTTCAAAAATATTAACAGCGGTGTGAAATTTTAGGGTTCCTAGTTGTATAATTCTATGCCCCAGAGTTAAATTATAGTAGAATAAGCAATACTGGTTTACTAGGTGACAAGAGGAAAAATAGTTGACTATGATCTGGGGAAAGAACCAATGTATCTATTTAGAACTTACCCAACCTTCAGTGGTGACTCTGATGTCAAAGTGAATCATCATCAAGATAAAAAGCAAGAAAAATGTCCAAGCAGCCCCTGTTTAACAGGGAACCCACAAAAGACAGGGAACCTCTCTACTGAAGGGGTCATTCTTCTGCAGTGAACAGAGAGAGGGATAACTCAGAATTTACCTCTTATTTTTATTCTAGGATTTAGAGGAACTTTTCTGTCATCTTACAAGCTGATACCTAGTGTGCATACCTTAAAATTTTCTCTTCCTGTCATTTAAGCAACTGGCTCATTTCCTTTCTTTTAGCGCTTTTTCCTACAGGACTGAAAGTTCAGAAGTAATTTGTAAAGGAGATTTGTAAAGGAAAACATTTACAGCCATGTGGCTTAAAGGTTACCTTGAAAATGTTTGTCTTCATTAGTCTTCGTGAAAGGCCATGTTTCCTTAACTTGATATCATGCTCTTTCCTCCACTCACTAAATTTGGTCTCAGCCTGTATTAAGGGCTACATTATTGTCTGCTGACTTCCAGAGAAACTGCTAAGCACCGAGAAAGAAAGCACTTAGCTGCTTTTAGTTATGATCAACGGTTTGCTCATAAGAGCCTAAAAGGATCAGAAGGGGGAAAGGGAAGGATGCAGAAAACCTCTAATAGATCATCACAATACTTCTGAGGTTGTTTATAGGGAGAACACCATGTATAGACTTCATTACGGGTTCAGTTTGGTTTACAGGATCGTGACTGACGGGTAAGGACTATAATTGATGTTGCTATAATTCTAGATGGGGTACAATACCATGTATTTTTAATGTATAGTATCTCTATAAAATTTATCTCACATCCTACTCTAATGCCCCTGTAAACTGCTGCACAAAAATAGAAGGAAATGACATTCACGTTCTCTTTAATCTCTGTCTTGGGCATTAACCTGTGCCTTGGGAACTTCGCCACCCGTTTGTCTCTGTATTGGTTTGGGAGTAGCCCCAAGAACAATAAGTGACATTAAATAAAGAGGCATTAGCTAGAGACATTTAACCCATACAGAGAAATCTAACTTAATCATTGTTCTTAGAAAACATACGTTTCTGGGAGTAATAATAACAATAATGACTACCACTTCTAAGACAGACATGATATTATTTAACCCACAAGGAAGGTATCTTCATCCCTGTTTTACAACTGAATAAACTGTGGCCTGGGGAAATTAAGTAACCCATCCAAGGTATTTAGCTAGTAAAGAATTAGAATATACATTTAATTGCAGATGTATATGACTGCAAAGTGAAAAGCTATAAATAATGTTCATTATCATCACCATGTACACTACTGTTTATTATCAGCCTTAAATTTGCCTTAAATTCTTTCATAGATTATAAGCATCTAGAGAGTAGATTTATAGCCCAAGTACCACATCAAAAAATGCTCTGGGCAACTGATCTGATAATGATTTAGTATAAATAGGCACCCCTGCTTTCCAGGTATTGGATCCTAGGCGGAATACTCATTCCTAGAGGTGAACATGTCTCAAGTAAAAACAATGTTGGACATTCTTAGGTAAATAGTATGAACCTAAAAAAGAATCCAGTGACAAATAAGTAATATCCTATGTTCTTAGTGATATGCTTTCAGAGGCTACTGATAGATGAATTGAAACATGCATAGTCTTCCTCAGCTTAGTTTGGTTCTGGGAGCCAACTGGGGCTAGCGTGTTTAGGCAAAGGGAACACGTGATTAGTCCCACCTTCTTCACTTATGCTTGGCCTAGGATGACTAGTTTAACATCTCTTACCATATTTTTCTCATACATTAAAAGGAATTAATAACATGTGCTTCACAGGATTATTATGAGAACCAAAGAGAAAACGTTTTTAAATGTTCTTGCAAAGGGTCTAAAACACAGTAGATGCTCAACAAATATTGGCACTTCATTTTTACTTTATAAAAATCCAATTCAAGAAAGATTTGCTGAGTCTTTGTGACTACAAACAGATTTTAAAAGTTACTAAAACACAATCCCCCATAAGCTAGAATGGGAACAGATGTGTGCATAGGTATCGGCAATGTGTTATGAAAAGTGCTACTTAACAGAATGAACAAGGTAAAAACACTAAGAAGGGAAAGGTTAATTCTTTATTTGGGATGTCAGAAATCTTTTGCAGAAATGGAAGAGTTTCAACCTGTCTTTATTTGAATGTAAGGGGAAAAAACGATACAAATTCGGAAAGTTTTCAATGCAAGTAAGGTTATGTAGCAGAGATCTGCATGATATCCAGCCATTCATTCAAACATTACTTGAAAGCCTACTATGTGCCAGGCACTGCAACAACCTAGTAGGGCAAAGACATGATACTTCCTTCAAAGAGCTTACAGTAGTGATTTATATAGGGGGATACTTTACATTTTTATTCTGAAATTTTCTATCACTTATTCTTTTGAAATAGATTAGTAGTATACGTGGACACAATTGTAAAAAATGGTCATTGAGGCCATAACTTAGATCAGTAATAAAGTACAATAGAAATTCTAGCACCATTGCCATTCTGTCACGATAATTTATGTCATAAAGAAAAAATCATCTTGTAAATTTCCATTTTTTTTTCCTTCCTTCTTCCACAAAATTAAATTTTCAGTTCAGGTCAACTTCTGAGCTTCAGTTGTATGCATTAGACATACAAACATGAACAAGACACGTCTGCCTTTGAAGAGTTTACAATTTAGTGAGGATATGAAACATTTAACTGCATAGATTATGGCAAAATTCCTTCCCAAGATTTTTCTTCTATGAAAACCTAAGGGGAAAATAATAGCAAGCAACATGGAATTTATTAAATTGTTCTTTAAGAGTACCTGCAGAATCATTTCTCTCCTAATTTCTGCAAGCACACAAGAAAACCAAATTAAGTCTTGGATTTATTGCCTGCTTTGGGCATCTTGACATGCTACTGTGTAAACTTAAGTCTCTGTTTGCTTGAAACTGTTGGACAGAGGCATCTTGTATTTCTCACTAAGAAATTTTATAAGAAACAGACAAAGGAGATTAAGGCAATAGATAAATTAGAATGACTTAACCAGACCTGGGGCTCTTCTACAATAAAACAGCGCTTCTGTTTCTCAGACCAGATTGTATTTTTTTGAAAATCCAGCCATACATTGTTTTTAAGAGATACTCCTAAAACATAATGGCACAAAAATATATAAAGAAAAATAATGGAAAGGATATATTATTCAAACACCACCCAAAAGAAGGCGGGCGTAGGATATCAATATGTAAGGCAAATAAAGACAGGTAACATAATAGTAAAAGGAACAAACCACCCAAAAGATATGACAATCATAAACTTTTATGAGCCTAATAACAAAACAAAACAAAAAAAAGGCAGTTACATGTAGAAAATGATAAATCCAAATCATAGTAGGCAATTTTAACAAATCTCTATCAGAAACAGACATATCAAGCCAGCAAATGAAAACGAGTGAGTAGGATAGAGAATATTTCAACAGTAAAATTAATAAGTTTCTATGAATGGATGGATATAATACCTGCAGTGAACGAAAAAATATATACTCTTGCAAGTATACATAAAACGTTAACATAATATTGATCACAAATTAGTCACAGAAGAAGTCCAATAAATTTTAGAGAATTACCTACTTAATCTATTTCTTGACTTCAAAGCAACAGTTAGAAATCAATACAGTTGACCCTCATGAGTTTGAACTGCACCTTATACGCAGATTTTCTTCTGCCTCTGCCATCCCTGACACAAGACAAACCCTTCTTCTTCCTAATCCTCAGCCTATTCAACATAAAGACAATGAAGATAAAGACCTTTACGATGATCCATTTCCACTTAATGAGTAGTAAACATATTTTCCTTTTGATTTTCTTAATAACATTTTCTTTCTCTAGCTTACTTTATTGTAAGAATATAGTATATACTACAAATAACATACAGTGTATGTTTTAGTCAACTGTTTATGTTATCAGTAAGGCCTTCTGGCCAACAATAGGCTATTACTAGTTAAGTTTCGGGGGAGTCAAAAGGTATAGTCAGATTTTTGGCTACAGGGGATTGGTTCCCCTAACCCCCACACTGTTCAATGGTCAATGATAATTGGAAAAAAATCAAGATATTTAGAAAGTTTTAATACATTCCTAATAACTTACCAGTTAAAGATGGACTCATAATAGAATTTACAAAATATTTAGAACCAAATAATAATTAGGTTACATTAAAATATTTTGTTATATCGGAACATGTGAGATGAAGCCAAAGTAGATCTTAGAAATTTGGAGCATATATATATATATATATGTATTCATTTAAAAAAAAGAGGAGGACAAGGAGGAAGGGGAGGAAGAGGATCGAAAATAAACAAGGCCAGGCGTGGTGGTCTGTAATCCTAGCACTCTGGGAGGCTGAGGTGGTAGGATCCTTTGAGCTCAGGACTTCAAGACCAGCCTAAGCAAGAGCAAGACCCCCATCTCTACTAAAAAAAATAGAAAGAAATTAGCTGGACAACTAAAAGTATATATATAAAAAATTAGCCGGGCATGGTGTCACATGCCTGTAGTCCCAGCTACTCAGGAGGCTGCGGCAGTAGGATTGCTTGAGCCCAGGAGTTTGAGGTTGCTATGAGCTAGGTCGACGCCACGGCACTCTAACCCGGGCAACAGAGTGAGACTCTGCCTCAAAAAAAAAAAAAAAAAAAGAAAAGAAACAAGTTAAGACTTCAACTTCAAAGTTAAAGAACAACAGAGTAAACCTAAAGAGAGTCAAAGGTAAAAAAAGTTTTAAAAATGAATTAAATAGAAAATAAAGAAAAATTAGATAAACCAAACCAAAAATTGGTTCTCCCAAAGCAACAACTAATAAATTCATAACTCATAATTTTGAAAATGACTCTTACAGTAATCTGGTAAACTCTTAATGTTTCATAACAAAATGCTAATCCCATCTTTCTTCATATTGTCAGATAGTGTATAATGTAGCCCATTGTTGTTAGACCAATAAAAGCTTCCATTTGACACCAAGAGGAAAATGTGAAATGTGTGTAGTTGGGTAATTAAAATGGAATATTTGTTGGTTTAAATTAGCATCTATGTTTGAAGCAATATTCCTGCTAATGTATATTACATATGATCAAAATAAATTTGGCTGGAGGTTTCAGAAACCAATAATGAATTTCTCAGGACACAGGAAAATTTTGCATTCCTGTATCTACTTTTAGATCCTGAAAAGAAAATCAAACTTATCAGCACAAATATGCTTTTACGATTTCTCTTCCTTCCTCCTTTCCCTCTCTTCCCTCCTTTCACAAATCCTACTCCCTCATTGTTTTCTATTGAAGTTTTCTACGTATCCTTTACTCTCCTGGTAACCACTAGTAGCACAGTTCTTTCCCATTTCCATAGCGTGGTCTTTTCCAATAGTCTTTTTCTTCAGGCACCCCATTGCTCTCCACCTCCTTTGTTTTAATTTGACCTTCCCTTTCCATTTTCCCATTTTCAGGTTTTCTCTCAGCTCCTACCCTGTCTTTTCTCCTTTCTGTCATTTTAGTCAGAAAAGTAGTAGGACTTTCTCATCTACACTTCCTGGGGAGCCTGAGATAGATTCACCCCAGAAGATAGAAACCTTATTTTCTTTGTCAATGTCTAGTTTTATACCTTGACCATATAACTGCAAAGAAAACATAAAAACCCATTTGGCCAACTGTATTCTTCTATGTGTTTCTTTAATCCTAAGAAAGGTGGTATAAACTGCTTACTGAAGGGTTTCAGGATTTTCCCTGAAATATCAAAGGCACTACATCTCACATATATGTCAATGAGACCCAAGAGTGTTTACTTCAAATAAAAGTAATTAAATATGCCAATGTATATCTCAGCATCAAAGAGATTTACCAACAAAAAGAACTTCATTAACTCTTTTTCTGGATGGAATTATGACTAATATGAAAAGGTCAAATGCTTTATTTAATTACTGACATCTTTCCTCCAGATGTGGGATTTGTTTTTGACATTCCACAAACCCAGTGGCAATACTTAATTCAACAAAATTCTAAATGCACCAAGTGGATTTCAGATGTTATATTTTTACATGAAATAAACCTTAAATACTTAAGTATTTAATACAAGTAAGTATTCTTGTCATCTGCCTTCCACTTTCTGATTTAATCAGATCTACTGACTTTTTTGAAGCAAAGTAACAGGACATAAATTAATAGGATACCATTGGACTCTCTCAATATGTTTGAGTAATTATTATTTGTAAGTACAAATAGTAACAGATGATCCTATATTAAAATAAAATTTAAAAAGCAACTTTCTAGACCCTGAAACAATTTTGAAGTTAATACCTTCCCTCACAATTAGACATGTAAAATATTATAAAATTGAATATGCATTCCCTTAGAAAGTTTTATTCCTTTCTTCTAGCTGCGTATCATTGTACTAAAAGATCAATTCCCAAATAAAAATGAGAAGCAGTTGAAAACTTTATTACCTTTCCTTATAGACAGGTATGAATCATATAATCTAAACTAAATGAAATGGAAGAGACCCTGGAAAGACACATGGCACCAATATTTAAATTATCTAGGAATAGCGGAAATTTATTCTCAGGAAGAAAACTTCGCAATAATGGTGGTCAATGCAGTGATTTACCACTTCATGGTAGAATTCTTTCTTAAGTTCAATAGGAATCTTTAAATTTTATACTATTACAAATACATTTCTGGGTTTAACATATTTGTGAATAAAACTTCTTTTCATAGGTTAGGTTAATTTAAGGCAGTTTCTCCAAATTGAATTGCTGCATAGGCATTTAAAGCCTCATTGAAAATAGCCAAATGCATATATACCAATTTACATTTCTACCAACAAGGTATGAGAAAGTCCATTTCATCATATCCTTGACATCCAGCCCGCACTTGATGTTAAAAAAAAAGTGCTTTCTGTAGGAGTAATCTACCAAGTTACTAGCATTTAGCAGGAATTGGTGTTTTTATTGTCCTTTCTTCAGATGCTTTCGAGGATATAAAAACAGTTACCAAAGAGGATTAGAAGTGTCAAAGAAAACAACTTACTTCATTAATTCTGCATCATTCACATCTCTATGATCCTCCACACATTCCAGTTTATTTAACAAATCTTTATTGACTAATTATGTTCTAGGCTCTATTTTAGACTATAGGAAGCAAAAGGGATTAATACACATTGTTATTCTCAAGGAGGTTATAGTTATGATGGAACCATTTTTCTACATAGCGTGTACCAGAAGTTCAAAGCAACATTCATACTGATTACTGTAAATAAGTCTAGGGAAACATCTTCTAAACTATCTCTGATGTTGATGTTATTTCGGAATCAGTATTTCAACAACTATATATTAGCAACTCTGATATGCAAGTCACTAACCTGGGAGATGCAGGGGTACATAAAAACGTACAAGGCATTAAGTATGTCTATTGGGAGACAATCTCCATGCATCTTAAGTGTTTCTGAACATCTTGTGAGCAGAGGCATTGACAGCTTTTGTTCTGGATCATCTTTTCAAGGATGTTTGTATATTACACAGCCCTAGAAGGTAGAAGTAATGCCTCCCTTTGGAGAAGGAGTAGTTTCTATACTGTCTACCATAATAAAGACAGTATCTACTTCTGGAGGAATAGGTGGGTCCAGTTTGCTTGATAAAAGATTTGGTTCCCTAATCTTGGGGGTTCTTAGTTATAACACAAGCCCACTGTGTACGCAGCATCTACCTGGGTCACTCTGAGTCACCCCTGGGACTTGGAGGACAAGGGGGGCAGACGTGAACATGAAGTTCATGCTGTGCCAAGAGTAATCAATCCTTTGTCTTTGATCCAGGAGTTTCTTGTCTTCTGCCAGCATCCATAACGGTGTGGCACGTTAATGTGTTAGCTTCCAGGTCCATAATATCTCAGATTGTCACAATTTTTGATAGTGCCATTGAGAAATTTTATTTAATAAGGAGGCTAAGAAAGGCACAGAGACAACCATGATAACCACAATATGTTATAATTGTGTTAACAGTCACCCAAAATACTTTAGAGAAAGACAAAATTGATTTTGACCAAGAGACAGTTTCATGTAGGCAGCTAAAGACAAGCCTTGGGGAATTTTCAAGGTGTAGAGAAGGAACTATTATGGGAAAAGGAAAACATAAAAATTATAATTTTATTCCCTATTTCTCTATTCTTTCTCAGTATCTTCTACTGGGTTCTCCTCTGTGATCCTTAAGTGTTGGTATTCCCCAAGATTCTATCATTTGCCTCACTCGCTTCTCTTTGCAATTTATGTCCTTTCTAGGGAAATTGTATCCATTCTTATGACTTCTGCTACCAAATATGCATCTCTGTCCCCAATTTCTTTCCAAGCTCCAGATCCTTATTTCTAATTGTCTACTTCACATATTTTATAGGTGACTCAAATTTAACATGTTCAAATTGAACCAATTTTCCCTCTTCCCCCAACATATTCACTAGTTTCTTCCTCCACCTCACTGTTAATGGAATAATCATTCCCAGGGCCATAAGTAAGAAATCCACAAGGAATTTGCACTGCTAGGCAGGGATGTCATCAGAACAAAGAGAGCTAGTTTATTAGTATCAGCCTGAGATAAACTATGCTGCTACAGTCTGCTAAGTGTTGAAACTGTCAGTAAAACCTGCTCTGACTGAGAGCTGTCCTGTCTGTCCCTTCAGGGTGACTTTGCCTTATCTCTATGCTGATTCATCATAAGTTGACTTGATAGTTCAATTATTGTTCTTGTTTCAGATTTCCTATTTGTTCCTCATAATTGTCCCTATGTACTAATTATATGCCTATTCATATTACATTCCTCACAGTTAGATATGCTTATTGTCCAATGGATTCATGGTCATTTTCGGAGAATTGCATCACCTCATGAAGTGAATTAATAAACAAGTTTGGAGGATTTTTCCGCCTTAATAAAAACCTAATATTTGTGCCCTTATTTCTATCTCTGGACTTATGCTGTCCTGGTTAAATCCTTGATCATCTGTCACCAGCTTCTTCTGCATCCTACCTGTCCTTTCTCTCTTAACCTCTTCAAACTTATTTTGTATATGCTTTCCAAAATTCAAAACTGATCTTGTTAATTCTTTGTTTAACATCCCCCAGTAGCTGCCATCACAAACACCATAGATCATCTGTTACAAATTCGGTAAGATAAAGGCCAGGTTCCTTCATAGGACAGACAATTCTCTCCATGATCTGAATCCTAACTCTTCAGACTCATCTCAGCCCTCCCTACCTCACGTCTCAAGATAGAGCAAAACCAAACTGATTATAGCTCCTCTTATATAATGTGCTGCTTCTTGCCTCAGTGCTATTTCTCACATTGTTGCTTTCACCTAGTGTTCCCTTCCGTGTCCTCTCCCCATGCCTTGTCTTGACTTGGCAAACTTGTTCTATAGGCTGCTTCTCTTGTTGGTCATCTCCTCAAAAGAGCCTATGTTGCTCTTCTCTTAAGTTCTTGCCAAGTAAGAGGCTCCCTTGTAGTCCCAAAATACCACTACATATCTCTAACCTTACCACATAGGATTGTAATTACAATTATTTACTGTGTTTCTGGCTCTCCCAAGAACTCACCTTTTTATCTCTACTGTGCTTAGCACATGAGTATTCAATAAATATTTACTGAATGAGTGGATAGATGAATGGATGGATAAATGAAATGTGGGTGATAAGCTATGGACATTTATGTAATCATTTTACCAAAGTATATTTAAAAACTTAATGAAAGGAAAAATGGACATATTATAGTGTGTTTCTCTTTTGAAAGGGCATTAGTTACTATGACAAACATATCAACAATGGAATAGATTTAGAAGGTGTTTCAGTTATTATTACAAATATTTTCTTTTTCTTTTGTAAAACTCCTGACAAGTTAGAAATGTTACAGATAAGTTTGAACACAATCAACATTTTCAGGTTGGTATATTTAGTCTCTTATTAAATGGTAAATGCAAAGCACTTATAATTACTAAAGAGTAAAAGCAAAATTTTATACTAATATTACATATCTTTGCTTTCTTTCTTTTTTTTAGTGAATTCATTCTCATTTATATCAACTCAAAAAAATGTAACAAATGACTTAAGTCTTTGGAAAAGGCTGATGGTACCAAGTGACTCTGAACTATGTGGTAGTACAATCATGAAATATTTGGAAAATAGTAGGTAGGACTTCGAGGTGTCTCTACAGATGAAGTAGTGAAAAAATAAAGGTATTTTAATCATTAAAGATATAAAAACAGTGTTAGATAAATGTTTTTTAAGATAGAAGTTGGATGGGAGTTTGGTTAGATAGCAGAGATATTGTTCATGAACATAGAGTCAGAATTTCTAACAGAGGGAGGGTGGGGGAGGGGAAAAAGAATTTCCAACAGAACTTACAGAGAGTTTGCATAATCATTCTAATGGTACCATCTTACACAACATTAGCTTGAATAGTTTAGAGCAAAGTGGAAGTCAATGGCCTCCACCCCGCCATGACTCCCCAGTGCCCATTTAAATGTAGTGTGATTGTGAGGGTAGCTCAACTGAAGCTGGCTATTTCCTGATACGCATATTTATCTTTCACTTAGATTTAATGTTGAGGATGCAATAAACAAATAAAAAAACACTTAAAGGTATTTATTTATTGCTAAAAATAAAGAAATTTAAAAAATTACAAATGTTTCTTATCTTGACATTTGATGGCCTCTAGCTGTACTCCAGTATTTTGTCTGGTAATTTTCTTATTAAATCTGGCCTCTCCAATATCTTCAAAATTTTTTCTTATTCCTTACTTATAGGTATTGTTATTAAATTTAGAAAAAATTTATCCAGGTTCATAGGTCTATTATTAAATATTCTTGACCATTCATAGAATCGCATAGACTGCTAAGCATACTCAATTTCTTCTTTTTTTTTTTTTTTTTTGAGACAGAGTCTCACTTTGTTGCCCTGGCTAGAGTGCCGTGGCGTCAGCCTAGCTCACAGCAACCTCAAACTCCTGGGCTCAAGTGATCCTTCTGCCTCAGCCTCCCGAGTAGCTGGGACTATAGGCATGTGCCACTAGGGCCGGCTAATTTTTCTATATATTTTTAGTTGTCCAATTAATTTCTTTCTGTTTATAGCAGAGACGAGGTCTTGCTCTTGCTCAGGCTGGTTTCGAACTCCTCACCTTGAGCGATTCTCCCGCCTTGGCCTCCCAGAGTGCTAGGATTACAGGCGTGAGTCACCGCGCCCGGCCAATTTTAATTACTTCTTAATACTTGTTCAAATATTTTAAAAAGCTTTTTGCCTAATTATGTAAAAAGAAAATATTATGTAGAATCTTCAGTTTCCAAGCAGTGGAAGTGAAAATTCACACATTTCTGTCAAGTATATTGGCAGTATATATCAAAAGCCTTAAAAAAATGTTCATACCTTCTAATACAGCAATTTCTCACGCAGAACTTACATCAAGGGGGAAAAGTCATGGCTCCACCCAAATAATTACCTATAAGAATAGTCAGAAAGGCATTAATAATAGAAAAATTATAAACAAAGCATTTTTATAATTTATCAAAATTATATGCCAAATCATAAAAAGTTATATAAATTATAGCATATTCATAAGATGAGATACTAAACATTCACTTAAAAATCACATTTTGGAATACATCTACATGGAAAAATGTTTACAATATATTATTAAATGGGAAAAGTAGACTACAAAATTATATTATAGATTGATCCAAATTAAATAAACACACATATATACAAACAAAAAGTAGAATATATACCAAATAGGAAGAGTGATAAATAGTTAACACAGGGTGGATGGGATTATAGGTCCTATTTTTTCTTCATTAAATTTTTCTGTATTTTAAAAATCTTATAAAATAGACATTTTAAACACCATTTTGGGAAAATTTTTAATTTGCTTCTGATGTAGGGGAAAGGCGCAAACTCTTTTTAAGACATGGGTTGGGAATGAGTAAAAAATCTACTAGAAAGTGTTAATGGAAAAGAACCCAAACTCTGTAAAATAATTTAAAGAGGTTTATTCTGAGCCAAATACGTGTGACCAAGGCCCAAAGAGCCACATCTAAGAATTCTTGAGCAAGTGGTCTCACTGTGGTTGGGTTACAGGTTGGTTTTATACATTTCAGGGAGACAGGAATTACATGTAAAGGAACAAAATCAATCATGGAAAGCATATATTAGTTTGGCCCAAAAAGGTAGGACATCTTGAAGCAGGGCATTACAGTTTGTAGGTGGGTTTAAAGATTCTTCGATTTGTAATTGGTTAAAGAAATGAAGCTTTGTAGGCTTGGAATGTTTTAAGTTAAGGAAGTCTGTTAATCAGAGAAAAGCCACCAGACATAGACTCAGGCTCAAGTGATCTGTTAAGCAGATTGACAAATAACCTGCAAGTGTGGTTTAAGCTTTGTCTTGTGTAGTCTTAGGCCTATTAATGAGTTACAAAGGATATCTCTAAGAAGGCAGCGGGGCATGATGAGGCATGTGTGACTTCTCATGGCCAGCATCTCAGGTTTAGGGTATGTCTGCCCTCCTCCCTCAGTCAAGGGGGGTGTCCGTTCAGTTGGCTGAGGGGCATAAGACTTTTAGTTCACAGAAGTTATGTATTATGTTAAGCAATTCTTTTTTTTTTTTATTTTAAGCAATTCAAAGTAAATTAATATGACATTCTCTAGCCTTCATAGACCAAAAACCTGAATAATAAGAGGTCAGGGAGGAAAAATGTGTCTAGTTTGAACACGTGTAGTCAGGGGCCCAGAAGAGGCACCCAGCATAACCACAATCTTCCTTGTCTTTCTCTTTTCACTGCTCACTACAAAAGAGGGACTAAGAATGTGCAACCCAGGAAAACACATATGATGGCCTTCCTTTAGAGGATTTGTCAGCAGGGAGCTAAAATCTCATTATCTTTCTAGGGAGAGACTTAAAACTGGTAGCCATCTGTAACTGCCTCTGACACTAAAACTCCTCTGAAGCTTCAAATCATCAAAACAACAAACTTGTGTACATCCTGGGATGATTTGGGGCACTAATACATATTTAATAATGTTGTTATTTTGGCACCAATAATAACAAAATGAAAGGTTTCTACCCATGCTTTGTCAAATTAAGTAAATTCATTGAGAAAAATTTAAATTATGTCATGAACCATAGACTCTTCTAGGTGGAAAGACCTTTGCTTATCTACTTCATAAGTGATACAGCCAATTAAGCTATCTGTTTATTTAATACTTTAAATGTATTAAAAATAATTTATTAACATGCAAAATGAATTAGTGATTAGTTAATAATTACAGCTATATGATCACTTATATAATTTATGTAAGTATAATTTATTTATAGAAAGGATTTATTAAAACTGCAGGATTGTATAGATAACCTATGACTCACTTAACCACTCCTTTGGGAAGCCCTGCACATAATTTACAAAGTCACACCTGACCCAGGACCACTTCTCACTACCAGCAGCTTCTCAAGCTGAGCTCTTATGCTTGGTTAGGAGTAAAAGCACCATCCACAAAGCACTAGCTTCTTCATAAACTCAAACTTATGACCTATGAAAGTATACACACACGTGTATACATGTACACACACACATATACACATATATGATGATTTTGGTAAATTGAAAAAATTAAATTCTTATCATTTACCTTTTTATTTCTGATTATTCTAGATATTTAGAAGCTCCTATAGCTTTAACCATAATGCTGTCTGTTTTGTTGAACTGTAAATACTTAATGTACAGAAGAAACTATTATTTTAAATGGTGGTTTAAAAATGCAGTTTGTGACCATTATGGGTTGTGAAATAAAGTTAGTGGGTCATGACTGGCACTAAAAAAATTAAACATAAATTAATAGATTAAAATATCAGGATGCAGTAGACATTATAAGTATATAAAATAAATACCATTTTATAAAACTTTTGTTTCAATTATATATATGTGAGTGTACTAGGACACAACGTGATATGTATTTTTAAATGGAGATCTGTTGTATATTGTTTGGAAAGCAAACATGCCCACATGAAATCTAATTTGCAATTTGTGCTATTTTTTTCTTAATATTCCTATATATTTATACTGTAAAATGTGTCTTATCTGGTGATCTACTTAAGAAAGGCATGTCCTATATCAAAAGCAAGAAAGGAAGAGATAACAAATTTCTGAATATTTTTTAAGAGCCCTTCTGAAAATGTCTATATGAGGCATGCTTTTTTAAAATTTTTATTTCTTAATTTTTTTTGGTCACATGTGAATCAGGACAGATATGCTTTTTAATGGTACTTTTATTTACTCACTATATATATGTATCCACATATATATCCTATATATATTCATTCATTACATGTATATATATATCCATTCACTATATATATATACACACACACACATTAATTCCTATACGTCAAGTGCTAGGGATGTGAAGATAATATTAATTAAAGAAAGTCCTTCTGAAAGGTTAAGTCCTAGTAAGGAAGACTACAAATGAGCTAAAAAACAATAAAAAATATGCCAACAGTTTTAATGTGTTGCTACTGCTAGTCTAGAAGCATAATCTCTAGTTCAGTGACACAATACAGATCTTGATCTCATGAAATTCAAATTTTCAGATGAATGAAAAAATTGGGAGGGCAATCTTACTGGAAACGTTGTTCATGGGATCAGAATCTCAAAAATCTTGAATATTTCTAGACTTGATGAATCTCTTGCTATAATCAAGAGATTGAAGCAGTGTAAAGAAGAAGCGAGAATGACCCCCGGACATCCCCGCGCAGTGCCTACATCCCACTGCCACCTTCGCCACGCCCAAGAGAAAGGCTGAAGGGGATAAGGAAATAAAACCAAGACAAAGATTGTCTGCTAAACCTGCTCCTCCAAAGCCAGAGGCTGAGCTGAGGAAGGTCCCCTGCACAGAAGGGAGAGAAGGTATACAAAGGAAAAAAGGGAAAAGTTGACACCAGCAAGGGTGGAAATGGCCTGGCAGAAAACAGAGATGTCAAAACAGACCAGGCACAGAAAGCTGAAGGTGCTGCAGATGCCAAGGAGAGTGTGTGCATTTTTGATAACTGTGTACTCTGGTACATAGTTTGAAATACTATATTTTATCAAGTTTTATAAAAATGTAGAATTTTGTTTCCCTTTTTAAAAAAGCTATTGTTAGTACATAAAACACTTCACTGTTGTTTTTTGGGGAAGGAGCATAGGTCACTTACAGAGTATCTCTGAAGCTGGATTAATGTGGGAAAAACACCTTTCCCTTCTAGTTTTGGCTCCCAGGAGGAGGGATTCCCTGACATTAACACACAAAGGCCTTGTGGTGTGGAAAAACTAAAATTCATTTTTATGTCTTCTCTCTCACCTTCATCATAGACTTAACTCCTTTAAACCCAGATATCTGTAGGGACGTGACCCCCAGCATTGGTTACCAGTCAGGCAATCTGCATTTTGCCGTGATGTCACTGAGATGGCATCCCTCAAAGGAGCAGTGGTTCTGTTTCTATATTGTGATCCTCAGATAAATTCCGCCATTTTCATTTCATTTCCTAAAAGTCAAGGTTGGTCTGTGAAAAGTTGTTAAAAAACATGCTAAATGTGAAATGTCAACCCTCATTCTACATTTCTCCCATTCAGAGCATCAGATAAAGACTTCATTGGGTTTCACAGTGGCTTTCTGATTTTGGTAGTCCTTTGAAGGAGGGAGTCTGAAAGTTGTTATATACTGTTTACAAATATCTGCTCATGTCCTGCCTGACATACCATGATTGTTTATGAAAAGTATCTTTAATAAGGCTGGATACAGTTTGGTGTAGAAATAAGAGATGCAGTGACCTACAAAATAATATAGAGCGAGAAGACGATTCAGTCCATTGATTACTCAACTCGACAAACATTAATTGAGCACTTTCCATGTGCCAGGCATGGTAACAGCAGCTGGAGAAACAAAGGTGAATAAAATACACTTTAGGTGGCCACAGTTAATTGTTGTCTAGTAGGAAATGCTAACATAAAAACAGATAATAAATCATAGTGCAATTAGCACAGTTAAAAAAGGGTATTGCAGGTGCAATGGTAACAGAAAAAGGGGTCTCCTTGGAGGAAGAGACACATTTCATGGAATGCAAGAAGTTGGAGCTGGAACGGGAGTTTCACAATAAGACAAAAGAAGAAAGGCATTATAAGCTGAGACAATAACTCCTGCAAGGGTAAACATTAACACATTTGGGCAACTGTTAGAAGGTGCTACTACCAGATCATAGAGTGCCAGAAGGTAGCCAGTAGGAGTGAGGCTGGGGAGGCAGACCCAGCCACAGAAGGAAAGAACCTTTGATACTATGCAAAGGGCCTTAGAGTTAATTCCAAAGACAATGAGGCTGCAGATACTGTGTAAGGTTTTGTCCAGGGAGTGACTTTCAAGTTAACTCTGGTGATCCCAAGGAAATTAATTGAAAAGGAAAAGAACTTGGAGATCCAGAAAACCATGAGGGCTGTGAACTTTGATATCACACTTGACCACTAGCATATTATGTGACCCAGGACATTCTGATATGAGGAAAACCAACATGTAATATTTTTATCTTGCAAAGCTGATAATGCAGAGAATTAACAAATTGTGTGTGTATAAACAGGAGACTCATAGTTAGGAAGCTGGGAAGTGTCCATCTCATGAGTCCTGCAGTGCCATATGCCTGATTCACCCCTGGGCTTAGCAACAGTATTAGAGTCTTCAACATACTAAGAGCCATCAAGGTCACTGCCTGATTCTGTTGAGTAACAAGCTGAGTCGCTGCAGAATAAGTTAACCACACACAAACTCTAGATTTGGGGAGTGAAGTCCCACAGCTAGGTTTCCTACTTGAGGAGCGTTCCTCTACTCCACGCTGCTGTAACTATTTTTCTAAAAGCTAGTCATTTCTGATTTTCCAACTCTAATCAAATCATTTGCATTTGTGTCTTATTTTTTCTCTAAATTTTGCCCCTTCAAAGTCAATACTTCTTTTAATAATAATAGCAAATACTTCTATAGCACTTTCTATGTATCAGGCACTATTCTAAATGCTCGACATGTATTAAATGATTAAATTCTCATGTCAACCCTGTGAGTACTATTATTATCCTCATTTTTCAGAGGAGGAAACAGCAAGTTTCCCAAGATCCTAAATAGGAGCAGAGCCACTAACCAAAACCAAGCCATCTGGCTCCGAAGCTGATACTTTTAATTGCCAAAACATGCTACCTCTCACAAAGCTCAGTTTATAAGGGTGCTCAGAAGGAACACAGACCAGTGCATCACATTTTGCCTTACAGAAAACTTTCCTTGGATGTTCCTTTTTCATACACTGCAAAATCCTGTAAGTTTTGCCCCTGCACCTAGTTATTACCCTTTTATATACATGGTTTGTGTTGGTCCAACAAACTTGAAAAACACATGTTTGGAAGTGCAGTTCAGCCAGACTGAAAGATTACCCCCTCGGCCGATTTTTTTTTTTTTTTTTTTTACTGTTTAACCAAAACTCTCTCCATTACAAATAAAGTCTTTCTGTAAGAGTTCCTTTGGGAGACGAAACTTAACTAAGAATTTGCAACTCATTAAAGTTTCTTCTCTTTATACTCAAGATTGAAATGAAACTTCCTCTGCACAGTCAGCAGTAAGAGCAGATCTAATGCAAGTCCTTTATTGATTTAAAAAAAAGTTGATTAATCTTTTTACTTTTTATCTTGTCTTTAGGTCATAAGTCACCAATCCTTTTGTGAGAGGAAACTGCTTCTTATATTCCCCAAAGCTTTTAAAGAGGACATAGTAGTAGCAGAAAGTTATTTTTTACAAAATCAATCTACCATTTAAGGATTTAGGATCTACTTACTGGTTGAAAGACCCCTGACCCTGCCCAATTGTAGATGTTTCCTATGTCATTTTTGGAGTCTGAGCTTTATTTCCAGAAATGATTAATTATTTAAAAAATATTTAGCTAGCACATAGCTCTTTATGGTTTTGAAACATTCTTCTATATGTGAGCAAATCTTAGAACTTTCTGGACCTCTGATTCTGAGTAAAATGTATACTAAAATACTTTCTACTTTTTTCAAAGCTTTTTCAAAAAAATGAATATGAATGACACAAAGGTCAAAACTTTCAGCAGATGAATTTTATGAAAATTATCGCTAATGCTTCAAAGTGAGAGAACCAAGGTGGATGGAGAAGAATCTCTGTGTTTTTCCTCAAATGCTAATGGAGTGGTTTATTCATTGGCACGGACCTTTTAAGCCAACCCACTAAAAGGCAATGGGATGTTTTCAAGTCCCATTGGGGGAGGAGAAGCAGATACTTGTTCTGCCGTATCTCGCACTGAACACTATGTGTTGAAAATAGAGCTGATATGCAACCCGTTCACCTCTGCAACCACTCACCTGCTGCTAGTTTAACATAATGTTAAACTAAAGCTCAGCATACAAGTCAGGACGTGCCTCAAGAAACAGGAACCTAACATCCACCTTCATATTCTGAGCTCCGTCTGCAGTGAGCAGGCCGTGCTAAATATTGGGAGAAAACGAGAGTAAGTTATCATGCAAAGCAAACTGTAGGTCTGAATCCTAGCACGGCCATCTACGAGTTGTGTAATCTTGCCAAAGTACCTAATGTCTTGGTACACACATCTAGAAAACGGAAATTATCCCAACCCTTAAGATTAGAAGAAAATCGAGGTGGGGGGGGCAAGGAAGCGTGTGAACACAGGTGACCCAGTAGGCTCCCAGTAAGCCAGTTTTCACTTTCTCTGTGCACGTCTATGGCTGTTGGTGGCCTCATCTCCCGCCATCTCCAGCAGCTTGTTCACACAACGAAGGTGCTTCAGAATGGTCACCTTTCTTTATGCGGGTACCGGTAATCCACTACCTTTCTGCTTCTCGGTGCTTTGGCCTTTTTCATCCTGCCTAGCAGCCGCAGCTTAAACTGGTGAGAGTAACTTCCAGCTGTCTGCAGAGTTGTAGAATTGGGGGCACACACCAAAGAGTGCCGCACGCCTGCCTTCCCAGCCTCGTCGGACTGTGGCACTCTCCTGGCCTATCTCCATAAAGTCTGGGCACCCGGGCAGCAAGAGAGGAGCGCCACCAGGTCTCTTTTGTGCCCCGTTCTAGTCACTCCATGGTCAGGGTGGGAGTGGGAGGGGGTGGCGCCCGACACCACGACTCAGGGAGAGAGCCCCGGGCTCGCTCGCCCATCCCCGGGCTCCGGGAAGGGCCCTGGGCAGGGCAGGAGCCGGGGCGCGCAGTGGCGCCCGGCGAGGCTGCAGGGCCCCGAGCGGTCGGACGGGGGAGCGAGAGTTAAAGCTTGCGGAGCGCGCCGAGCCGCGGGCGCCGGCGGCCGGAGCCGGGGCCGGGAAGCCGACGCCGCGCGGAGCCCGCCCGGCAGCCAGGCGGGAGCGGCGGGAGGCGGAGGCCGCGCGGGGGGCGGAGCGGGCGGCGCCGGGAGGCGGAGGCGGAGGCGGCGTCTCCCCGAGCTGCGCAGGCGTTGCTCGCACCTTGTTGATTAGTCAGTGCTGGGAGCGCTGCTATGGCGTTTCTCAGACCCGCGGCTCCTCCTCACACGCTCGAGGCAGAGGAAAGGAGGGGTAAGAGGAGGAGGAGGCGAGAGGGCGGCCGCCGCAGCTGCAGACCCGGGGCCAGAGGAGGAGGCGGAGCGGGAGCCGCCGCAGCCACCCGGGTCACCGCCGCCGCCGTCCGCAGCCGCGGGGCTGCTCCGAGTCTTTTCCCGGCTTGAGGGCTCGCGGGGCGCCCCGGCCATGCCCCGCAGCGGCAGCTGAGCCGGGCGCCGGCCCCCTCCCTCCGGGCCGCCGCGCCCCCCGGTCGGGGCTGCCCGGCGCCTCCCGCGAGCCCCAGACCGCGAGCGCGAGCAGCGACGGCCGCCGAGGCGCGGGTGGTGCCGGCGGCGGCGGCGGCGGGGGAGATGGACCCGGCGCCCTCGCTGGGCTGCAGCCTCAAGGATGTGAAGTGGAGCTCGGTGGCCGTGCCGCTCGACCTGCTGGTCAGCACTTACCGGCTGCCGCAGATCGCGCGGCTGGACAACGGTGAGTCCGGGCCGGGGCGCAGGGCAGACGGGCGCGGACCGCCGTCTCGGCGCGGGTGTGCGCGCGTGTGCTCGGGAGGGTGGGACCCGGTGGGGAGTGGGCTGCCCGCTCCTGACGCCGGAGTTGGCTCGAGCGGCTGCCGCAGCCCTGGCGCGCTGCTCTCAACTCACCCCAGCAGCAGCCAGAGAGGTGGAAATCAGAGCTCTTGCAGTATAATTTAAAAGGACGCCTTAAAAAAAATCAACATAGGGGAAACCTCTGCAGATAGTAATCTTGGATGCGAGCGGTCCCTCCCCACCCGCGTGCAAGAATTACTCAACCTGAGAAACCCTGAAGAGTTATCTTAGGCAACTTTCTACGAAAATAATTGTGCCCTGGGTGGCCTCTTATTTTGGGTGCTTTCGTCCCTACCCCCCTTTTTCCCTGTCTCCCCATCCCCCCGCAGCAGATTTAAGAGGAAAAGCTCCTAGGTGACCAATGAAAGGGATCACATTTCTCGGAGACCTTTTATTACAGCTTGTCTGTTTTGTTTAACCCAACTGAAAATAATTTAGGGCTGTGTGTAGAAAATGTTTTTAGCAGAAGTGATGGTATGCTTAAGGTTAATTATTAGCTTAGCACATTTCCAGCCTGGAAAAAGAAATTTCAGTCGCCAAAGCATATATTGATTTGAAACCTGAGCTCACAACTAAGAAGTGTGTGTTTCCTAAAATTGACCACCAGAAACCAACCAAACATCCCCAACTGTTCTGCATTGTGACATCTGCCAACAAATAGATGCGCATACTATCAAGCAAGTAGACACCTTTCAGTTTGAGAGTTGTGACATGTTAAGGTGGCAGTTTAGGTGTGCTTGGTCTTCTCTTGTTTGCACCATAACTTCAGTGGGCTTTGGCTTCATGTGATATCAAACTGTTTGCAGAAAGAAGCCCTGCTGTGGGGCAGTTGGAAGCACCCTGGCCCAGACTGGCAGGCAGGCAGGCAGATAGAGCCGTGACCACACAGGCCAAGTTAGAGGAGCACTAAACAGAAAGATATCATTTAGAGTCACAAGCACTTGGGTTACTCCTTGTTTTCTGGGGTGAAAGGGTGTGTAACATGAGACATCTAAATGTCCAAAGGATTTTTTATTCTGTTTCTTATCTGTGGGGTTAGATTAGAGATTTGAAGCACCGATGTGAAAAATAAATGCAAGAAAGTTCAAGAAAGCTGGAAAACGATCTTGGCTCGCTTGCTGTCCTTGTTTGGTTGGTGGTGGTAGTGGTGGGCATTGGAAATAAACCAGGAGTTTTTAAACTGTAATGAAGTGCAGATGACAATAGCTGTTGAATACAGGGAGGGAGGACAGGTGGTGTATTGAGGCATTACTGCTTGGAGTAGGGGGTGGGAAGATGTTTTGTGCTTTAAATATGCACCTACAGACCTGAATTTGTGTGTGTTTGTATTCATTGTGTTTCATTTCCTGCTCCCAAATTGTGTATGTTGGAAGGCTGAGAGTTCTTCCCTTTTCTGACCTTCTCTCATCTCTGGACACGCTGCCAAAACCTGTTAGCTCGGCAGAGAGCATGAGTGTATGTGGTGTAAAAGTCACTCAAAAGCTTCATTAAACTAAAAGTTTAAAGAGGCTGAATATCAGTTTCAGACATGACTTTTAGTTTTATTACCCACTTTTCTATCCCTGCCATTCATAAAAAGGATCTGAATCAGCAGTGTACTCATCCTACACTTCTTTTTAAAATGAAGACGTGGGTAGCAAGTCTTAACACTGTGTCTTTTCAAGCTGTGGAATGGATTTTGATCACTACATGTAATTCCAGTTCTTTGTTGTAAATTTCTCTTATTTTCTTATTGCCACTGGAGAATCACAGTGGCACACATAAATTTGGATTCATAGCCTAATACCGCTTTATACCTTGCTGCTTTCATTTAACAAACCCATCTTATTTAAATATTTTTTGTTAACATGGTTTTTAATAGCTACATAATATTCCATGGGTTGGCTCTACCATGTAATTTCATCCTCTGTTGTGGACATTATTAAGCTGCTTTATTTTTTGCTGTTATTAAGTTGTGATACAATGAACACTCTTGTACATAAATCTGTTTGTTTTTTTAGAATGTATTCCTACCTTGCTGAACAAGCATGTCAATCCTTTTTAACTCCTTGATACACATTGTCAAGTTGCTTTAGAAACTAAAGGTTATGCTCATTTACACTAATATGAGCATTGTGGGAGTTCCACTCTGCCCACACCCTTAAAATATTAAGTATTTTACAAAATCTTTGCTAATTTGATGGGGAGAAAGTGTTATCTTAGCAGTGTAATTAGGATAGACTTGAAAAGAGTCAATCATAGCTTATGTGCTTATTTTTAAACATGTTTCACATCAGTGTTTAGAACAGGTTAAGGACATGCTGACATACTTATAAATGCCGTAGGTGAAATCTCAAGTTTCATGCAGTTCTCATCCTGTGTGTGTCTTTTTGCCAGTTTTAGTATTGCAGGTACATTTTATACATACACTTGCCCACCCTATACTTAGACATGAAAGGTAGTTATTTTCCAAATCACTTGTTTTAAAAGAGACTAGAAAGAAATTGAAAAACATGCTACTAGTTGACATTATGCCAAGGGGAAACTATTGTGTAATTTCAAGCAATCATTAAATTAAAATCTAATTTCATAACTGTTGATTATTGAATGCCTACTCTCTGCTGGTACATTTCTAGGTGCTTGATATGTATTGTTTCAAATTCTTGGCAACCCCATTTTAAGGACTTTGGAAACCTGAGATTCAGAGAAATTGAGTGACTTTCCTGAAGACTCATAGCTAGTAAATGCTGGGGTGGGATTTCCAGCCAACTTTCTGACTCTGAAGACTGACCTCTTATCTGAAACTCTGCCACCTCCTCATACTAAAGGGGAGTAGTTTTGATGTCTACTCTAAATAGCCTCACTGTCTCTCAGAGCTGGAGGACCGGAATGGCAATATTTTTAAAAGTGTAGACACCGGATAAAGTGTTGGCCTTATCCGTTAGATATAGATGGCTTTCTCCTTCCCAAAGGAGTGGCTAAAAAGAGGCAGCAGGGGAGAACAGAGGTTACAGAATTGGAGAAAGAAGGAAAAACATGGAGTTCGGGGGCTTAGGTATATAGATGTGTCTGTTGAGATGATGCCTCAGTGCACAGGCTCAAAATACTAACTATACAGCATGTAAAGAACTCTCCAATTCTCTGTGTTATACATGTCACTCCTGAATTGCCAATTAGATAGGTGCATTCAGTATTACATCCCCAGTGGTGAAATTTGTCTTTGTATGATAAGATAAATACAAAATTAGTGAGCCTGTATGAGTATTGCCCTATGAACCTTTTTGGGGAACCCAGAGAAAAGTACTTCAGCAATTCTCCTTGGACGATTTGATGAGATATATCTCATCAGCCAAGGTCTAACCCCAGTTGGCAATGCAATTAAGATCAGATGTTTTAACTGATTGATCATCAATCTTGTAAATTGTTGGCTGTAGAACCAGGTTCAACTAATGTGCTTAGGACCACGAAGAGGACAGAGAGAATACTAATCCCTATTCCACCTACAACCGTCCTCACTCAAAACTGGGTCTGTGGGAAGTTGTTCCTTTTTTCTCTCCTCATTATTTCATACTGGAAAGACTCTGAAGGCTTGTTCTCGAGCAGTTTCTTCTGACTTTTTTGCTCCTGTAGTTCCCAAAAGATTTTGTGAAACTCTGTACCCTAAGCACATTTTTCAGTTATTTGCTAAAACTTTTCGTCCTAAGTTGAAATAGTCGCAAAGGGTGTAATTTTTCAGCATATTGTAAATATTGGTATTTTAAATTATTATATCATTTAAAAAACTCTTGTAAAATCTATATTTAATTCCTAATATCATTTATTTTAAAAAATGCATGAATAAGTTCTTTAGAAGTTAAAAATTTTGTGCCTTTATCTCTTTAAATTCTCATTTTAATTTCCCTTCCCCTGATAGAATTCTATCCCAATATTATATACTGTTGTCCTTGAAAGTGTTTTTTGATCATTCTGTCATCCTTTATATAACTCCAAAATATGTGTATAAATTAAATTCAGTGTTTTCTGTATCTTTTGACCTTAGGCTTTTCATAAAGATTCCCCATTGTTTTTTAAAACAAAGAATTGAAAATTACCTGATTAACCAAAGGTGGTGTTACCCTAATGCTGATGACTTTCAGCCCTCAACAAGTGTCAGTATTTTTATTTGTTCTTTTTTCTCCCTTCCCCGCTTTGTACCCTGGAGCAATGCATTTTAGAAAGATGTGGGAAAAGTAATGCAAATACATTCCTTTTGTACAGTGTGTGAGGGGCCATTGTGAAGGGGAGATGGTGAAGGACTGCTTCCATCCATCACTGTGGGGGTCATCATAGAATGGATACCTATCACAGTTACCTAGGTGGATCAATTTTTATACTAGAACATTAGGAAGTTGGGGGTCTGGAAACTGCCTTACAGCTGTGATAATGAACCCCTTGGGAAGTGTTGGCTTTGCTTCGAACATGTACCCCAGTTCATACAATGCTGATCTAGTGCATAAAAAGGTGAGTTAATGGCCTTGTTTGCTGAAAGGAAAAGGAAGACCAAGGTTGCATGGTCTTGGTCTCTCTTGGAGAGAAAAAGAATGTGGTAGGGGGATGGAGACGGCTAAGTAGGTAGAACAACAGCAGACTCTACTTCCTGGTGGTTGGAAGGGATCAGATCTGATTCTAAGCCTTGTGTGTAGGTGTGTTGAGGCTGTGGGAACTTTGATCCATGCTCTGTGCTCTGGTGCTCCTACAGCTTTATCATTTACAGGCCTGGAGAAGGAGCAAAAGCATGGACACCTAGGCCCCGGGAAGCTCCAAGTGGCTGCTTGCAAATATCAGAGATCTTTCTAGTTCCATGTTTTATCTTTGAAATTGATGTAAGTTCTCAATTTTGTTCTGTGATTGGTGTTATTTTATATATATTTCCCTTTCTTCCCCTCCCCTCCCTTCCCCCCTCCCTCCCTTCCTTACTTCCTTCCTCTTCTCTTCTCTTTTCTTTTCCGCTAAAGTAACTTAATATCAGTCTTTATTTGCCCTAGCATTCTGTATTGTAAGAGGGTACACATGCCCAGGGTGGAAGAAATGGTAGTTTAAAGGATGCTAGATTTGGAGCCAAGAGACCTGCGTTTTGTTAACAGTTTACTCCATTTCATACCATGTGATCTTGGTCAGGTCTCTTAACCCCTTTGATCTGTAGTTTTCTCTTGCAGCAAAAATGAACATAATATTTGCCCATGTACCTCGTAGTTATTCAATAATTTATTCAGTCAACTAGTATTTATTAAGCCCTTACTATGTGACAAGCACTGGTATAGGTGTTCGGACTACAGCACTGAACAAATCAGACAAAAACCTGTCTTCATGGAGCTTACATTCTTGTGTATCTACTTACTGTAAGAATTCAATGCAATAATATATGTGGAATGCATGTGTATTGCAAAACAGTATACATACATAAGATTGATATGGTGGAGATGCAGACTAGTTGAGGTGGAAGCTTCAGAGTGTATTATGTCATTTAAGCAGCAGAAGATTTTATTATCTGTGCACAGATAAGGAAACTGAGAGAAATGCTCTGGGTGATTTTAGTCTGTTTCCTTTTGAGTATTCCAGTTACTACTGATCTAGTAATCCATGGGTTGTAAAAACGTGGTGTAAGGTGTTTTTTAGAGAGTGTTATAAACAGACTAAGCCAAAATTGGATTTGGGAGGGACCAGAGCAGGAAGTTAGGAAAGGAACTTTTAACTTAATCTAGAATCACGTGTGACTCTGACCCAGTGGTACCAAACCAATGAACTTAGACACGTGAATCTTTTTTTTAGCATGTACCCACTATTACTTTTACTGATTGATGGTCATATTTTAGTACCTGTTTGTATAACAGCAGGAAAGAAGTGCCTAATATAATGTAATATACAAAATTAGTGATAAGAAAGTCTCTTTAACATATGCTTTTACTTTCCTCCAGTTTTCACCTATTCGGACTATCGACCATGCCTAAAAATTATGGAAAAAAATAGGAGAGGACGTTGTAGCAGGCATTGGACAATGATAAACATTTAGACCTTCAAGTCAAGATTTGGACATAGCTCTTGCAGTGTCCTTGTTTTTCAAGTAAGATGGCTGTTTCGAAAATCTCTCCCCCCACCCTCCTCAAGCAATACTTTAACATCTATTTACAAGGGAGAGCAAGTATCTTGAATGTAGGGTGGATATTTACATATTCTATTTGAAAAGTATAGCTTTAAAAAATGTTTAACAGATATGATAATTGTACATATTTATGGGGTGCATTGTGATATATATGTATACATTGTGTAATGATCAAATCAGGCTTATTAGCATATCCATCACCTCAAACATTTATCATTTCTTTGTGGTGGGAACATACAAAATCCCATCTTCTACCTGTTTTGAGATATACGATACCCTATTGTTGACTCTAGTTTTCTACTATGCAATAGGACACTAGAACTTACTCTTTCTGATTATAAGAAAGACATTGACCATACTCTTCCCAGCACCCTCCCACTAACGTTCCCGGTAACCACTGTGCCATTTTCTACTTCTATGAGATCTACTTTTTTTTTTTAAGATTCTGCATATAAGTGAGAACATGGCAGTGTTTGTCTTTTTATATCTGGCCTGTTTCACTTAACATAATGTCCTCCAGGTTCATCCATGTTGTCACAGATGACAAGATTTCATTCTTTCATATAGCTGAATAATATTCACTTGTGTATATATGCCACATTTTCTTAATCTATTTATCTGTTTTGGGAGACTTAGGTTAAGTCTTGACTATTGTGAATAGTGCTGCAATAAACATGGCAGTGCAGGTATCTCTGGCATACTGATTTCATTTCCTTTGGATATATACCCAGTAGTAGGATTACTGGACCCCTATCTATCACCATATATAAGAATCATCTCAGATGGATTTAAAGATTTAATTGTAAGACCAGAAATTATGAAACTACTAGAAGAAAGCATAGAAGAAACACTTCATGACATTGGACTAGGCAAGAATATTTTTGGGTAAGACCTCAAAAGCACAGGAACAAAAGCAAAAATAGACAATATGGGATTACATCAAACTAAAAAGCTATGCACAGCAAACAAAACAATCCACAGAGCAAAGAGACAACCTACGGAATAGGAGAAAATATTTGCAAACTGTACATTTGACAAGGGTTTATGTATAAGGAACTCAACTCAATAGCCAAAAAAAAAAAAAAAACCCAAAAAAACTGATTATAAATGGGCAATAGACATGTCAATGGCCAACAGGGCTATGAAAATTGCTCAACATCAGTAATCATCAGGGAATGCAGATCAAAACCACAATGAGATATCATGTTAGAATGGCAAAAAGACAAAAGATATAAAAAAACCAAGATATCAAAATGACAAAAGATAACAAGTGTTGACTAGGATGTGGAGAAAAGGGGACCCATGTTTACATACTATTGCTGTGAATGTAAATTTAAATTAGTATAGCCATTATGGAAATCAGTATGGAGGTTCCTCAAAAAATTCGAAATAGAACTGCCATAAGATCCAGCAACCCCACGACTGGATATATATCTAAAGGAAATGAAATCAGTATCCATGTTGACAGTAAAAATCTTAAGACACTCAGTTCATCTGTAAAAGGGAAACTGATTTGACTGTTGTGATCTATTGCATCATGGTTTAAAGAGGGAGTCTTTTAGTCTCTTTTGCTTGTTGGCCGCCTTATAGAAATAGCAAGTTCTTGTAGACCAGCTTGTAAGCTCGTTTATTTTTGTTTGAGATTCCTGAGGTATCTGTCTTTTCACTTACTGAACTGCTGTTCTAGGAAGACTCATAAACTTGCTTCTTGTCTTCAACAGGACTCTCAATCTCAAGAACATCAGCTATTATATGCAATGTGAAAAATAACTTTTATTTCTGGTTTATGTATTGTCAAAATATAAAATACCTGTTAAAATATTTTAAATTTCATGGGATTAACTCTGTTAGAAGACATTTCCACATGAAAATCTTCCTTTACCTCCCCACCCCAGCCCTATTCTGCTCCTAATTTTTCAAGAATGTTTACTTGAATTTCAGCTTAAAGATATCTAAAATTATTTTTTAATACTATTTCCTAGCTCCTAGGACAATGCCTGCACGTAGGTGGCACTTGATAATCATTTTAAATGAACAAATCTCAGTATTAAAAATTATAAGGTCCAAAATATCCATATTACTAAAGCTATCTGTGAGCTCTGCAAGTCTGAAATAGACTTTCACTTTTGTTTCATTTGAGGCTGGCATTATATTTTTAAATATATTAATATAAGTTCAACTAAGATGGTAGGTCTTAACTTTAGCAGTAGGAAAAATAAAGACTAGTGGACCATCATTTATAAAATAATGATTTTTAGGGCCATAAGTTATCAATATTTTAAATAAAGTATTTCTGGAAATTACAACTCTTTTTTAGATTTTTACTTTCTTGGTAGTTCTTTCATTCTGAAATTACATGTTATGTGTTGCCATGTCATTGAATTTTTAATCATTGGTGTCATCATGCTATTAACACTACTGAGTATTTGATCTAGAATGCCATAAATCTTAGAAACTAGTCAACAATAAATAGCCATTTACCCATCTCCTCATCTCTGGGCACCAGTGATTTTACTTCTAAGCAAAGTGAGCCACTTGGTTCAAATAATGTTACAAAACTACAACTGCTAATTTCATACAGTTGTTATCTTCCTAGAATAGCCCCAAGATTGATTTGAAACCATAGTGTCTTAATCCCAGACAATGAGTTTCCTTTTATGCCATGCAGAAGTATTAGATAGTAGTAAAAGAAGGAAAAAATATTCCCAAGCCCCTTTGCATTTTGTGGATGAATTACTTTACAATTATAGGGAAGTCATTTTAATTGAGTCTGCTAATTATTAACCTAGTTTGAAGTATTTGAATACCACTTGGGCTTTGATGGTTTAATGATTGTTTAATAAATGCCAACTTATTGGATTTAAAGTGCAATATGAATTCTTTATAATTATGAAGATATTTGTTATTCCAGTTAGTGTTTAACATATATAGTAAGTTATTATAATTAGGCCAGGTTATAAAGGGGGGGAATGTATGTGTATATCTATGTAAAGATTTAAAGTAAGTTATGTTCTGTTTTTTTCTTCACTCAATAGAGAAAAATTTCCTTGGCCAGACACTTTTTTATTAGATGACAGTTTTCTCAATACCACACTTCAGGATGTTAGAAATGAAAATTTGTCTTTCTTCAAGCAGGGAACTAGGTACACAAATATCCAAAAATAACAGAAAAAGGGTATATGTTTCTATTTTTAAACATATCTATTACCTTGTAGGTAACATTTATAGAATCACTTGTAACATTTGTAGAAAGCACTGATTATAACGGAGTCTGTTATTCATTTTAAAAAAAAGGTTAACGAAATAACCCAAGAAAGCCCACTTGCATAACTCCAGGACATCTATCTGTGCAGATGCTGTATTCCATGATAGTCATTTTGGATTGCAGCTCTGTTCCTTTAGTAGCAATGGGGCAAGTAAGGGACAGTTGGAATAAAAAAGCTAACATGCATTCATTCCATTGTCATCCCTGGTCCTCAGTAGCTTATGTTCCTACATCTTCAGTAGTAGTCTGTTTCAGGTTATTACCATTTAAAATAATGCAGGATCTGTTCTTACTTTTGGACCACTGACTGACAAAATCAATCAAGCACCAGACCCAAGTTAAAAACAATTTAATTAGTTGTGTCTAGAGAGAAAACATTTGCTATAGAAGGTTCAAATTACCTACTTGAAAATAAATAACAAGTAACAGAAAGCCTTATTAAGATACCCTACTGTTATTTTTTTCCATTTATTTTGGTCCCATCTTTCGGCCAGTTAAGGGGAAAGGAGCCACTGAAAGTAGACAGAATCAGAAGAAATTTTCACAAGCTCATCATGGCCAAGCATATCAGCTAGCATTAATTTCAAATGTATGTAACAGGGCTGACCAAAAAAAATGGCTTATGCAACATGGAAAGCTTTCTTTTCTTTCCTTTCTCTCATATAGAAGAAGCCTGAAGTTATGTAGTGCAGGACTGATAAAGGCAGTTCTACGGAGTCAAAGACCTATGCTCTTTATGTCTTTCTGCTCTGTCATCCCCTGCAAGTAGCTTTCACTCTTAAAACTTTGTGGTTCTAGATGGTTGCTGGAGCTCTGGCTATCATGTCTGCATCCCAGGCAGCAATAAAGGCAAAAGGGTATGTCTTACCAGTCCTTCACAGGACTTCACTTACATCTCATTGGTCAGGACATACTCCTATTTTTTTCCTTAACTTAGTTGGGAAGAAATTAATCTGAGTAGATTATATACAGTTGAATACTTGTGATATCAGAGGAGAGTTTCCATGCTAAGTGGAGGCCAGAGGGAGGCGAGGACGAAATGTATGAACTAAGGATAAATACATTTTATAGTCTACCTAGTTTTTTTTAGTTGTCGCAATGAAACAGAACTTTATTCCCCTCTGATTATAAACATAATATATTCATTGTGAGGAATTTGAATACATAAAAATATTTAAAAGTGAAGGTAATCTGAAGTCCCACCATCCTGAGATAACAACCATGGACATTTTGATGGATTTCCTATTCACTCTCTCTCACATACACACACTCTTAGAATTTTACATAAATGTGGCATTTTAGCTACTTCTTAAAAAGAAAAATTTCTCTGTCACATCAAACCCCACTTCTCCAACACTGCCTACCCACATAATCTACTTTAACAATCCAGGGTACATTCTTCATATTTTCTCCATATTCATATAATCATACATCAGCATTATATATACATAAAAAGATATATAGAGAATTCTGTCATTGTTTCATAAAAGTGGGATTATATTCCAGATACTTTGTGGCCTCTTGTATCACTCATGAGAATCTTTCTAAATCATCTGATATAATAGAAACTCATTCTTTTCTTTAACAACTGCATAATATTCCATGGTGTGGAAATATTCTTTTATTGATTAGTTAGTGTTCAATTTGTTTCTGGTTTTCGGCCTTTGAATTGTACTCCACTAACCCTCCTTGTATGTAATGTCATTAATTTGTTCATAGTTTCTATAGAATTTCATAGTTTCTATCTAACATCTTTCACTTCTCCCCCAAAACGTCTTTGATAACATTGCCTTCCTGATTCTTTTAATCTGATAAGCAACAACCAAAATTAAATCATTTTAGAAAAACAAATGTAGGGAGAAATGGGTTTTATATCTCAAAGCTCAATTCACGGGAGTGGAATTGATTTAATAGATATTGCCAAAATGCTATCCAAAAAGTCCATAACAATTCCCATTTCTATCATGGATGTACAAGAATACCATTTCTCCAAATCCATGTCGATCATAGTTATTATAAATTTTTTTAAAAAAATTTGCCAGCCTAATGGACACGAAGTGAGATTTTATTGTGTGTTAATTTGCATTTCCCCATTAGTGATTTCTTTGCTCCATTTTGTATATCTGTTTACCACTTGGATTTGCTCCTCTGTGAATTAAAATCATACTTTTTGTTGGTTTTTCTGTTGTTGGCTTGTTCTCATCAATTTCTAGATGCTATTTGTATATGATGGAGATATTTTCTCTTATTTACATATATTTTATTGTCTTTGTTTTTATTTTTCTATTTAAGAGTTTTTAATTTTTACATTGACAGAAAATTCTCTTTTTCCTGTTTCAATCTTGGCTAAGAATGGTCTCCCTTGACACTTAGATTGTACATGTAGTCTCTTAGATTTTCTAGGAAGATTTAAAATTTTTTTATTTGTCTTTAACCCATCTGGAATTAATTTTCACATATGATGTAAGATTTTTATTTTCTTTCAGGCTGCCATTGTGCCAGTCCGTTTATTCAAAGGCCTCTTTACTCCTGATGTGACCTATCTTTGTCAAATTTATTTTACTCTTTAGCAGTAGAAAAGCACTCGAACCACACCTGTCTTTCAGGGACTGTCCTGGGTGATGCTCCAAGAACATGTAAGGTTTAGTTTTTAGAAATCTGGAAACAATACTTTTATTCTCAAAGAAGAGACGTTGTAGCTACAACTGTCCCTAATCTTGCCTTACTTTTCTTTTCCTATGGCTATGGGGGGCCTGAGATTTGTTTTTCTGAAGAGAATTTAAATTTATTTTGAAGCCAGTGCTATCCTGTTGAGTTTCGGAAGTGATAGTAACTTGTTAAATGTCTTCTAGAAGCGTAGTCCAGATGCTTTGGCAATAAGTTTTCTCCAGGGAAGAATTTGTTTTAAAATGATACTTTACTGAGCTGCTGTTCAAGCTTGAATGTATGTGAGAGTATGTTTGTATGTTTCAGAATTTAAGAAGGATTTGCAAGTTGCACTCTATTTTAGAGTGCTTAATTGAAAGTGTTATTTCCCCTATTATCTTTTGTTGGAGGGATACACTTTCACACACCATTCTCAATGTATATGTGTGTCTGTTTCTTTAAAATCCCACAGTGACCCACATCTGTACAGTTTTAAAGATTTAAATTTTTCTTACATTTTTCTTACCTCCTCCCCCAACACACTTTTTCATAGCATTGTCCTGGTTCCTCTTAATCTCACATGAAAGGATCAGAATTAAATTACTTTAGAAAAAATATAGGGCTACATGGACCTTATGTCTCAATGCCGAAACCCAGACTGTCTGCATAAGTGGAGAGGTGAGTGAGAGAAGAGAACTCATGACACAGATTGTTCATTGAGACTTGGTCTACTGCACAACCTTTGTGTAAAATTGTAACAAAGCCTCATTCCTGGATTCCATGAGGAACTTTATCGGGTTGGAGTTACGTGTGTTTAAAAGTTCTGTCACTTCTGTTTTTAGATTTGTCTTTCTAAGCAGTCCAGAAGCAGAGAGTCAGGATCCTGTCTTGTCTTCCCATTGTACATTTCACAGGGCCTGGTGTCATGTTCCCGCAGGTGGATCAGAAATCTTGTCTGAATAACTCATCTGCAGGGTTATTGGGATATTCTAGCATATCCCTAAAGTACTTGCAAGTTTCACTCTTAAACACACAGGTGCACACTATTCTTCACCTTCTGACCTGTTAGCTGAATCTGGGCAAAGAAAGAAGTGATGATTTCAGCAGCCATTTCTTTCTACTTCAGCTCAAGGAATTTAGAGTTCTTTCTCAGGCTCTGACTTCTCAAACTATTTTAAGCCAGGAAGAGACTCAGTATATCAGAATATGTCTTACTTTAAGACTTATTGAATTGTATTTACATATATTAGCCTGATAGGAAGAAGTTGAAAAATACTCTGAGGCTTGCAAAGCCAACTCAGCATTAAAATTTTGCTGATAAATCATTCAGATTTGGCTGTGCTATTTAATCAAAAGCTGTTAATTTGTCCTGATGTATTATGAGAATATATTGCAAAATGGAAATTAACATATTTCATTGATTCTAAAATGCACATTTCAGTATCTCTGAAATCAGGATGTGTCTTATTATGAATGGCGTGACATTGTTTAATCAGTAATATTTATTCTGTCATGGTTGTTATCAAATAATGATTGTCTTACAAGTGATGGCATCCTAAATCGTATGAATTATGGTAGTTCCATGGTAGTATCTTTGGGTCCGGTAATTCAATGTGCAAAGCAAACGCATGAAACAAGGACTTTTTGTGAATGTCCCTATATAGGGTGGGGCATAATCCAAACTGAAAATCAAAAAGTATTTCCTGCACTGTCCATTCGTAATGGAGAAAATGTCAGGTTACTCCTGTAACAACAGAGAAAGTGAGGTTCATTGTTTTATACAACTGCAGTGTAATTTTCCTTCTTACTGCATTTTCCAAGTTTAAAGAATAACTTAATTTCCATACTCCTGAGTAGACTCTGACCTCTGTGAAGGTGAGGATTGTATCTTTCAGTTTCCAAACTGTTTGGCTTTAAATCCAATGACAAGCGTCCTTATGGGAGAAGGGCAGAAGGAGATTTGACACAGATGAGGAGGCAATGTGACCATGGGGCAGAGACTGAGGTGATACGGCCACAAGCCAGGGTTTGCCTACAGCCACCAGGAGCCAGAAGAGGCAGGGAATAGAATCTCCTCACAGGGCCTTCAAAGGAAGTGTGGCTCACAACTTGATTTTTGGATTTTGGTCTCGAGAATTGTGAGAGAATAAATTTTTACTGTTTTAAGCCACTCAGTTTGTGGTAATTTATTACAGCAGCCACAGTGAACCTACTACAGACATACACACAAGCACGCACACGTGTAAACACACACGCGCGTATTTATAGGTTTTGTTACCCTATAATGAAATAAAATGCCAGATTTTTTTAAAAATTAGAAGTTATAAAACTGTCCCTGGATGCTCAAAATAATACTTTCCCTTACATCCATCAATAGGCTGATGGATATGTGGGAGTATGGTACATGATTTTCACAATGCTATTCATTTAACAACCATGGACCATGTGTCTGCTATCTGACAAGCAAGTGCTAGCTAGGAACACAAAGATGAGTAAATGTAGTCTTGATCCTCAGGGACTTCACAGGCTCACCGGGTAGATAGATTCTTAGAAAATTAAATAGTATCATGGGATAAACATGGAAACACTTCATCTCAGAGGCCAGTAAATACTGCCAAGAACTCCTGGGGCAGGTTTTACAGAAATGTTAATTGATTACTGAGCTAGTTGTTAAAGACTGAGTAGAATTTTGCCAGGGTTAGAAGAGGGAGAGTGGTATTCCTGACAACGGTTCGGAATGTCCCGAACAGAAGAGGCATATGAAGGGGGTGATAGGAGATGAGACCCAAAAGGCAAGTTAGAAGCAGATTTTGAAGAGCCATGACTTGCTGAAGTTTGACCTTTCTCCTGTGGCTAACCTGGTGGCTTTTAATTTTCTCCCTGTTCCAGAACACACACAGCATGTGGTGTTTCTAACAGAATAGATGGCAGCAGAATTTACTGGGGTCCCAAATTTTGATGAACTCCAATATAAAAATTAGTAAATAACAAACTTTAATGGTATGTGTTCTAATAATATGTAAGATACTAATATTAGCAGTCTCAGGAGAGGTTTGATGTAGAGTCTTGGGCCATGTGCACTTCTTACCCCGCTGATGACATACTCCATCCCTTTTTCTCCCTCTCAAGAAAGCATGTCAGGGCCAGGCAAGGGTGACTCACACGTAATCCCAGCACTTTGGGAGGCTGAGGCAGGAGGATCACTGGATCCCAGGAGTTCATGGCTGTACTCCAGCCTGGGCAACGGAGTGAGACGCTGTCTCTTAAAAAGAGAAAGAAAGAAAGAAAGTATGTCAGAATATGATTGAAAGTCAAGTTTTCATAGAGAAACTTGGACACCAATTTTTATCTTAAGAATAAATTGGTTTATAAACATCACTATTTTACTAAATACTGGTATTGAACAAAACATTCTGCATGTTTGTTTCTTTATATGAGCAAATGTTAAAGGGCTTTAAATATGGGAAAGGCCCAGATTTGTTTTTTACAAGGATTATCCTGGTGTCATTTTGGATGATCATTTAGAGCAGAAAAAGTTTGGAATTAGACAATATGTGGAAGCTATAGGGTTATACTCAAGGAGAAAGATGGCTTCTAGCCAAAACTAGATTTGTGGGAATGTAGTGGAAGAAGGGAATGGGAAATACTTTAGGGTGAAATTTCCAAGATCAATAACTGGATATGGGTTATTAGGAAGAGGGAAGCATTAGGTGGTCCTGAGGTTACTGGCTTGGGTGGTAATGCCTTTATCAGAGATGAGAACATGGATGGAGAAACAGGTTACACGTGGGCCTGTTAGGGTAGGCGAGGTTAGGCGCTCGTAATAGTAACTCCAAAATGTTAGTGTTTTAAAGCAGCAAAGGTTTATTGCTCACTTGTGCAGTGTGTTTATCATGGGTTGGCTGGTGGCGTGGGGGAGGGCTACTCTGCTCTCTTGTCATCATCTTCACTGTGGCCCCAGGCCTGGAGTTTCATGTTTGTACTTTCCCAGTTATTGAAACAGGACAGAGATTATGGCAAATCATGTCCTGGCCCCTTAAAGCTTCTGCCCGGAAGTGATGCACCTTGTGTCCCTCTTATATGCTGTTGTTTGTGGCAAGTCCCATCGTCACACTAACTTTCAAGACGGTGGAGTTGTCCCATCTTTCCACATGCCAGGAGTATGACTCCAATGACTGTTATGGGAGGAGGTGTGGGAAGGCAGCGTGATCACTTGTGGATGTGTTGTGGTATTGAGGAAATCTGGGCTTGCATCTTGAGATAGTTCAGGGCTAGAGAAATAATATTGGGAGATTTCAATGTAATGGTCATAAATCAACCCATGGAGTGAATAACATTGATCAGCAGGGAACAGAGCTGTTGTTGAGGACAGGAAAAGATCAAGGTTAATAGTTTGTGGTTACAAATGTTACAATCCCTAAACTGTTTTTTTTTTTTTTTTTTGAGCAGCTTATTGTAACTTTTAAATAATTTTCCATAATGGTTGGCATGGGGGTTGAATTAATCACTTAAACAGGATTTAGCTTTTTTAAGACTCCAAAATTGCTGACTTGAATTTAGTAATTTAAAAGGTGCCCTCAGATTTTACAGTAGGATTTCAGCCAGTTTTCTGACCCAGCAGGAAGGAAAAAGTATTGCAAAGGGTAGCCATTGTAGTTTGAACAGAAGATCAGTTATAAGTTGGTTGATGCTAAGATTGCTGAGTACTCAGAAAATTAGAATACCTTTAAAATTTTTCCGATTGGTTGTGCCTCAGACAGCAAGTTATTAGCTAGCTTAGCCTTGCTGTAATGATACTCTTTTTATAGCTCCAATTACTGGCAAAGGGAGGTAGTTAATAGCACTTTTCATACATAAGGCAACTTGCTTTTTCTGTTCTCCATTCTCTTTGAAGATTCTTATACTGTTGCCTGCCTGACATCCATAGGGGTCTACACCTAAATTACTCACTTTTTAAACTTTTCATGTAAACATATGTGATTACTCAAAATAAACTCTCCTCCCTTTAAGATTATGTATTTGTCAGGAAAATGAAGAAACAAACCTGGTTTAATGCATGTCTCCATTATCTTTTTGAAGGGAATTTTGAAAACTTACGATAGTAGTAATGGTAAAAACGATAATTGTGGTCCAGTCAAGATGAGCAGGTATTCGTTGAACTACTTTTTGATAGCACTATACTGTGAATGATTAAAAACTTAAATAGAAGGAAGCTATAGCTCTTCCCGCCTTGACACAGGCATGTGAAACTATTAAAAGTAACTGTTCCGTATTCCCCAAACAAGCAAAGCTATTGGTGTTTACTCCTGGGTGATAATTATGGCTAATGTTTATTGAGGACTAATTATGGTGCTGGCTGTTGTACAGCGCGTTGTGAACGTTATCTCATTTACATTTACTTCTCGCACTAACGCTTTGACATAAGGAATAATTTGCTCAAGGTCACACAGCGGAAAAGTGGTGAAGCCAGCGGCGGGGGCAGTTCTAGAGCCCGCACCTTGAACTCCAGCCTGCCTCTCCCCATTCTCAGACCAATGAGGAAGTTTTTCCCACTCACATTGCACTTCACGAATTGAGAGCATCTTTTGTCTGTCATCTTTATTAAAAATTGAACCTTTGCAGGCAAAGATACCCAGTGTAGGCCTGATCCTACTAATTGAAGGCAAAGGAACCTCAAGGGCCCCGCAGAACTGTTAATAGAGGATGGGAAGTAACTGGACATCGGGATTGCAGAGATAGGATTTCCATTTTAAATGCTCGTTGTCTTCCGACCCCAATCTCCCCAGCAAGACAGACTTGGGGTGGAAGGTGACAGGTAGCAAAATAAGAACTGTTTTCATTTTTCTTTCTTGGTTTTTAAAACACTTGTTCCCAAATTGTCTCAAAGGTACATAAATACGTATATATGATATTTTTATATATAAACCCATCTATATAGTAACACCCTTCACTTACCTTGGGGTGGGACTTGAAGAAACTCCAGCCTAGCCTCTGCTTCTGCTGTGTATCTGTCAAAAAACCCTTGCCTATAGATAAGTCCCGTCTCTTAGCTGAGGAGTAGTGTATTTCACAATCACGGAGTGAAATAGCAGACTCGATGGAAACTAAGCAGAAGCAGGCTGGTACCATCACAAGTGACAAGTGAGAACAAAAGAGAGAAGATCAGGGCATGTGGTCACACTTAGGCTCTGACATCAACAGATGATCCCCCCCTCAATACACATCTGTACTGGGCAGTATTTTTACATTGTTTATTGATTACAACATTACCAGTGCTTCTTGCTTAACTTTTTGGAGATCTGATGAAAGCTGCAAACGGACATAGGTCTAAACACAGTTTTTCATGTGATTTCAAAGCATTCATGGGCCACCCCACCCCCAAAAGCCAAGGAGTCAGATTCTGAGCTAAAATGTTCTGAGACCGCATGGTTCTTGGATACCACCTTACTGTGGGGCAACCCCCAAGCAAGAGAGTACAGTGGCTGATGATGTTGAGAATGCAAAGGCACACCCCATTTATTTTATTTTATTATTTTGTATTAAAGTTTTCAGTTTAGATAGCATTCAACAGGCAGTGATTTTTATCATTGAGGGAATAGGGGAGGTGGCGGTGCCCTAGGGTAGGAAGTAATGGAGAAGGCCTCTCAAAAATAGAAATATGTGGTATTCACAAAATCTGATTTTGCTATATTTTGAGTTCTCCACCACCAAATAGCAGTGAGTTTATCCTAAGCCAGGGGTTGGCAGACTGTGGCTCATGGGCCAAATCTGGCCTGCTGCCTGTTTAAGGAAATGAAGTTTTACTAGAACACAGCACACTTGTATGTTCACATACTGACTGTGGCTGCTTTTGCACTACAGCGGCAGAAGTGAAGAGATGGGACAGAGATTGTGTAGCCCACAAAGCCTAAAATCTTTACTATCAGGCACTTGACAAGAAAAGTTCACCAACTCTTGTCCTAAGCCATCTGTTCTTACTCAGCTTTCTTGGAGACCAGTGTTGTTCATTTACATAGATGAAAATAGTGATGTCTGTAGATTCTATAAAACTAACATGGGTGTAGATCAGTCACATATTTGCTCATTTAATAGTGGTTTGATAAATGGTAAATATCTCTTTGAAAATGGGGCAAGAGGGATTCCAAAATAAACCACTTTATAAATACAATATAGCAATTCTTTATTATCTGTGTCTGTATTATTTATATGTGAAATGGTATAATTTTCATCCCAGGCCAGGTTCTCCAGTGCTCTCTCACGGAATACTTGGCTGATACAAACTAAATTATTTAATAGAACACTACATAGTATAGGATCAGGAAGGCAAAACCACCTCCGTAATAACACACAATGATTTCAACAACATGACTTCTAAATTATGTTGTTTCTTGGGTCATCCATAATGCATCCTTTCATTACTGTGACTAAGAACTGTCTGTGGAAATAACAGTTTTGTGAACATGCCTACAATGTGTAAAGCAAATGGGGAAGTATAAGGTCCCTACCCTCAAGAAATTTTAAAATGTATTACTTTGTCTTTTAGTACTAGAGTTATTTCTTACAGCTGTTCAGTAGATTTGGAATATTTAAGAAGAACTGAGTCAATGCCAATTCTGAGAGGTAACTATTCATCATTTATTGCTTTCCTGTAATACAATATAGTTTTCCAGACTTCACTGCTACATTTATGTGATAAGAAAAGAAAAAAATTGCATTAATATGACTGTATTTCCTCTTTTAAAAGGCTTACTTTCCTATAAAATCAAGGAAATTTGTTTATAATATGGGACAAAAGGCTGTGACTTGGAAATTTATTTGATGAATGGTTTTATTTAATAAGATTTTAAATATACAAAAGTAAAATTCAAAGCTAGAGAATTTAGTTGGATATTTTGATATATGGATAAGTTTACTGATTTCTTACTAAAGCTGTGTATATATTAACTTTCAACTAGAAAAAAATTACCTTACATCTGGTAATAAATATTTCATTCAGAGATTCTTTGGCTTAAAAAGTGGAGGAATAATTTGTGTAGTAAATGTAAATGAATTATCAGAAACCCACTCACAGCGTCCTACTGAATGTAAATGAGGTGATGACTGTTGCCGTGAAACAGTTGTAACTGCTGTTCATGTGAGCTTGTAATAGGAACAGCATATATGGTTTAAAAAGCAGCAAAGTTGCATGTAATTAGAGTTCTCTATGTATACAGGACAATCAGGGCCATTGATGGCTGGTGGCAGTTGAGCCTGCTGGGGTGATGTATACAGTAAATGCCCCTTACTAAGAAAGATCCTGCTGCTCAGTTGCTGTGTGGAGGTTGTGCCTGACGACACGCACCAGAGCTGGATTTCTCTGTTCCCACTCTGCACTCATTGAGTTTCATCAACCCAGTGTCTTGAGATTTTAACCCCTACATTTACTTACCTATAGTAACTGTAGGAATTGTAAGGGGATTTGAGAGTTTGAGTAAGTACTCAGTTTGAGTACTGGTGGAAGCAATAATAATCAGCTCAAGAAGCCCTGCGCAAGGCATGTTGCTGAGCCCACAGTTATAGCAAAATATGAAATAAAGAAACACTGGTCAGCTCCTTCCTGTGTTTTGTTTGTTTGGGAAGTTGTTATTCTTTTGAACCACAGTCACATACGGATTTCAATCTCAATTCCCTCTTGTCCCTTTGTGTGAATTTGGGAAATTAAGAAACTTTTCTGAATTTCTTTCCTTACATGGAGGATCCCAGCATCCTGGTTTGCCCAAGATAGTCCCAGTTTGTACTTGTGCCCTCTTTCCTGGTTTCAATACATTATATAGCCATTCTCTTTATAGGTGAAGTGGAGATAATACCTTCCTCCTCGTCTTGTTGTGATGACTAAATGAAATAACATGAAAGTGAACAGCGTGATTCTTTTGGTTTACAAAAATAAAATTTTTGTTAGAGCAAATAACCTTGAATACTGATATGATAGTGAACAATTTTATTGTTACTGTATATAAAATATATATACACATACACACAACATATATGTACTATGGGGGTGTTGCTGTCTGAGAAATGGAGAGAAGATTTTGGTAGCTATTTACTGTATATTGGTAATCAACACCCCTTGTGTTTTGAAAGGAATAATTTACTAATGTATTTATGTCATTAGAGATTTCTGCTGCACAGCTCTGTGTATCATTGTTTCAGTGTCCCCATCTGTTATTAGAATTAATTTGAGGGCATTGGTACCCTTGTGGCAAAGCATCATGTAAAATTAAGAGCATTTCTATTGATGAGCAACATGCATTTTACCTCGACGTTTTATTTCCTGGAATAACATTATTCTCCTGAAATAATAATTTGTGACAGTAATTTCTATCATGCTGCTATTGCCTTAACTTATGTTTTTTTGCTAGAAAAATGAATTTAGTTTAATACCATATGGCTTGATTTTGGTATTATTACATGTGCTAATTAAAGGTTTGTGATTTACTATGGGGATGTTAAACTTTTGGGGAGGTGAAAATAAATTTGTTATGCTATAGTGAGATGATTAATTGAGCATTAGACTCCTACAAAACAAACTAACCATATTTACGCATAGAACTTTGGCTATTTAAACTAGGAGTCTTTAGCTTCAGCTATTCAGTTTGAATAGTCATCTATTATTTAGTCATCTTTCATCAGAAGATTTCTTGTGTGTATTCAAAGACAAGAAAGTATTAATTCATGAATTCTGACTATTACCATGTGCAGTAGTTTTGATAAGACTATTTATGGAATTCATTTTCTTCTCTCTCTCTCTTTCAAATGTGAATGGGGCTGTGGGGGAGTATATACCCCATTGGAGGAGCAGACTGCTGTTAAGCTTTTCTGATGAACATTTTACACATAGATCATAGGTATGCTACTTGTGAATTTTTTTTTTTTTTTTTTTATGATAATGTCTCGCTCTGTTGCCCAGGCTAGAGTACAATGGCCTGATCATAGCTCATTGCAGCCTGGAACTCCTGGGCTCAGGTGATCCTCCTGCCTCAGCCTCCCAAGTAGCTGGGACTGCAGGCACATGCCACCATGCCCAACTACTTATGTTTATTTTTTTAAAGACAGGGTCTCACTATGTTGCTTAGGCTAGTCTCAAACTCTTGGCCTCAAACAATCCTCCCACCTCGGCCCCTCAAAGTGCTGGGATTACAGGTGTGAGCCCCCACACCTGGCAGAAATTTTTTTATGTTCATGAAGAATGCTCAGATGATAGTCCTTTGGCCTTTTTTGTGTGTGTGATTCTGAATGAAAGCTACATATCTTTTAAAAATTCTGTAATTCACTCTTTTTACTAATGGGTGTAGGTTTTCCCATGTGCATCCATTAGTCCATATAGATGGTGATGCCTTCTCCAAAATGAGGAATCAGTGAGTTGGTTTGTGGTGGCTTGTAGAAGAATAAGATGATAAGATCAGGGCTTGGACATACTGAGCTTGAGTTAGTTGGTGGGACATCCAGGTGAGGATGTCCCCCAGGTGGGGGTTTTCCCTCTCATCCACCTGGGCACATCCATGGGCACAGGCATTCTGGGATCTCAGACAAGCAACAGAGCCAGACTGGTGGTGGAAGTGTTGCCTGTGCTGAGTCTCTGAAGGGCAGATAGGAATTATCCAGCTTCAGAGGGCCTGCTCTGTTTCCCTTTCTCTCTCACACACCTCTGTTAATCTTTGAAAGGCATACTCTTTGAAATGTTTGTGCCATGAAATATATGCATTAAGAGTTTTTTGAACCAGCCCATCTAGGAAAAGGGATATAGAGAGATTTTCCCTTGCCAGCACTAGGGTAATTTATCGGAGCAGGTGGGAGAGAACTGGGATGAGACCTGGCACTGTTTGGATGCTCGGGATTCCCAGAATGGTTTTACTGTGATCCCTTTTGTTTTGGGAAGTATTAACTCTCTTGATTATCTCTCATGTGATGACTGTGCCCAAACTAGAAGAGAACGTGAAATTGCTAGTGACTCCCAAATATGCAATGGAATTGTAGCTGTGTTTTGATACTTGGCATGATCATGGAATCACCTCATTGGAGCCAGAGAAGGCCTTTTGTCCTAGTGCCTGAGACAAGCAGGTGACATATGTAGAAACTAAGGTTCAGTGAGCCATTGGCATTTAGCAAGCTGGTGGGCAAAGACACAGTGAACCAGAGACCCCTAATTCTGAGCCCAGTGTGATTTACATACAGAAAATTACTTTAAAAAATTTTTATTAACAGCTTTATTGAGGAATAATTCACATATTATAAAATTCACCCTTTTAAAGTGTACAAGTCAGGGGCTTTTAGTATATACTCAGAGTCATCTAACCTGCACCACTCTCTAATTCCACAACATTTTATCACTAGCAAAAGAAATCTTGCACCCATTAGTAATCACTCCCCATTACCCACCTTCCTACTGTTTGACAATCATCAAATTATTTTTTTTGTCTATATGGATTTTTGCCTATCCTGGACATTTTGTATTAATAGAGTCATACAATATGTGACCTTTTGTTACTGGCTTCTTTCGCTTAGCTTATTGTTTCCAAGGTTCATCATGCTATAGCATGTATCAGTACCTCATTCCTTTTCATGGCTGAATAATATAACAATCTATCACATTTTGTTTATTCACCTGTTGATAGGTATTTAGGTTGTTTCCATTTGGGGCTGTTATGAATACTGCTGTCATGAACATATGTGTACAAGTTACTGTGTTGGACATCTGTTTTCATTTGTCTTGGGTACATACCTAGGAGTGAAATTGCTGGATCCTATGGTAACTCTGTGTTTAATTATTTGAGGAACTGCCGAACTGCTTTCCAGAATGTCTGCACCATTTTACATTCCAGTGACAATGTATAAGGATCTAATTTCTGCACATGCTTATTGTCTCTCTTTTTGATGATAGTCATCCTAGCAAGGTGTGAAGTGGTATCTCATTGTGATTTTGATTTGCGTTTCTCTAATGACTGATGTTGAGCATCTTCTCATGTACTTGTTGCCATTTGTGTGTCTTCTTTGGAGAAATGTTTATTCACATTCTTTGCCCATTTTTTAATTGGGTTATTTATCTTTTTACTGTTGAATTTTCATAGTTCTTTGTGTATTCTAGATATAAGCCCTTTATCAGATAAATGTTTTGCAGATTTTTCTTTCCATTACGTGGGTTATCATTTCACTTCCTTGATTTTGAGTTGGTGTTTGTATAGATTATTTTTAAATGATGAGTTATCTGTGTTTTTCAGCTGTCTTATCTTTAAAATATTTCTGGAGTTTCAATCCACATGAAGTTACATGAAAAGTTTTAAGAAAAACTTTTTTCACTCACTTCTGTCTTATGTTGGTCATTTGGGGGAATCTACTTACATAGAGTTATTAATTTTAATTTTTTTAACCTAATGCTATTGTGAGTTGAAGAATACACATGTTCTCTTTTACAGTAGCAAATACAAGTCAGTGTAGTACTGAAGGCTCTTGCTCTGTTAACCTGAACAGTTGGTCTCTGTTCTAGAACAATCTCTTCATTTTCTGAGAACATTTGTTTGGGATCTTTCACTGAAAGCATCTCTCTTCGCATCAGCCTCTTATCTGCACAATGAACAAAGCTGCTGAATAGAGGGCGAAAGCTTAAGACGTGCAGGTGACTTGGGAACTGCCATATCCCGTATGCTGTAAGTGGTGAAAATTAACATCCATACCAGAATTGGATTTGGGCAACTTCACAGTCTGTTCTCGTCCCTCCAGTAATGTGCTATAAAGTTTTATTATAAAGTCATGTATTTTTAAAATTTTTGATTAAAACAGAGTGTTTTTCCTCATTCTTTAATATGCTTAGCTCAGCATTTGGTGACACTCCTTTTTTTGCAAATAGCATATTTTAAATTTAAGGATGTCAAGATCTCTTAAAATGTACTTTGTATTTCAAAGAACTTCTGCTACCCTGAACTATCACGTTGAGTAAAAAGCTGAAATGGAATTTTTGAGTTGAATTCGCATAAATTGTTTTCTATGCTTTGATTATTATTTTGGTATACTTAGGTTTTCAGGTTGTTAAAAATTATTTTATTTTATTATACATACCTGAATTTCACACTTTATGGTAATAAATATAAAAATTGAGAAATACTGCCATAGTTATGATATAAAGGGTAATGGACATTATGTAAAGCCATAAAATAGTTTACTTAGCAGTGTTAAATAAAACAACAGATTTTCAATATAATTTTTATTTTTAAATGATCAATAACGATTTTCATGTAGTGGATTAGTAATGTGGTATTTGGCAAAGCTGTTTCTAGCACTTCAGAGGGATTTTTTTTTCTGTAAAAAAAAAAAAATTACAATTTTGCACCTGCCTTGAATATGGATGGAAGCAGCTTTCAGCCACAAGGGATTACATTCTGGGTCTAGCTGTGAATTGTTCAAGTTCTGTTACTGTGACCTTCCGAGGGACTTGGAAGGCTGCACCAGGAACAGGAAGTTTGCTGTATTTTGGAATGCAAGGAAAAATATTGGCACATTGTTTCTCCAGATGACTTTAAGAACACTTTTCTTTCTGTGCGGGGATGGGAGGGTGGGCTGTATGTGGAGAGATTTGCCATGTGGGTTGGCTTGTGTCCGAAGAAGGAGCCCTTTCAGAATCAGATCTGATTGCAGAAACGGGGAAATAAAGCTGCAGTAGGGACTGCTTTTATTTCTGGATATAAGGGAAGGCTTCTGTAAGTTTAAAAGATGTTTGTGTCTGGGTGAAAGAAATAGAGGACCGATCATGGGAGAAATTCAAGTCATGTGTTTGAGTGCAGCAGGTAACAGCTTTACTCATCTGCTGCTTTAATTTTTTCAAAAGTTGTATCTTCTTGATTGTTGGCTGTTAGGAGTAGTTCATGTTTATCAAGTATTTACTCAGTACCAAGCAGTGTGCTTTCTTTAGATGGATCGTGTAGCCCTCATAAAAACTGCAGCTGAGTACTGTTGTTATTCCCATTTTATTGGGGAGAATGCCAGAGGTCGTTGTTGGAGTCCACACAGAACCCAAATTCTCACATGAATTTAAAAAAAAATTTTAAGTAATCTGTGTTAAAAAGCATATTGTTTTTCATGCCTTTAAATGCATATTATCTGAGAACTTGTTTCTATACCTCTAGGCTTTCTCAGAGAGTATTTTTCCCTCTCAAAACAAGATCTAGAGTTCTGATATCCCTTGCATTTCTGAGACAACTGCTAGTTATGATACCTATAATATTAGTGTCATAATAATCTGTATTTTATTAAATCTTAAGCATCAATTGTAAGAGGCACTATTATTTTATATATGTAGCTAAGAAAGAAAAAAGATGCCACATAAACTCTAATGGTGCTTTTTATCACCTAAAATTTTATTTTATACCCGTTAAGCTCTTTGAGACTTATTTAAGCATAGATGTTCAGTCTTGGGTTCATACAGATAAGAATGTATATGCAAAATAAGGCATTTTTAAGTCCTCTTTACATTCAGAGTTGGTCTCTTCTGTGTTACTCTTCCATGCAACCGAAGATGTCCATGTGTTCTTACACAATACGGTCCTCTGTGCAGTCAAGAGCATTGTTGTACAGCATTTCCTAGAAATGCCACTGTTGTCTCCAGGGTTTTCTTCCAGGCTGCTGACACCTGTTCTACAAGTTCTAATGGGTATGCACAGGTAATGAGGATACATTACAACTACCACCTGGTCAGCAGTGACTGTAAGATACAATCCTAATTTTGAAGATTCATTGGAGATTCAAAACTTTGTATTGTAATTTTAGAGGAAGATTAAAAGCCCAGGTTTCTTAACTTCATCATCTTTGATGGAGCTCATTACTACATTTTCTGAATATGCTTGTGTTAATTATTAGTAATGATAACACAGTACAAGCAGAGTACCAATGACAGTATTAAGCAAGGCTGGGTGGTTAATTCCTTCTTGAGAATTTGAACAGGGACATATCAACAGCCCTGGGATCTGAAATGAAAATATCCTGATGTGGAAAGGTGCCAGAAGCCCATTATAGCCATGTGGAAGCTGTGTGATCTTAAGCAAGTTACTTAACTTCTCTGTGCCTCATTTTCTTCAACTAAAGCAAGAATGATAGTTTCCACTTCAGGGTTTTGTTTTTTTTTTAATTTAATGAATTAGTATCTCTAGAGCCATTAAAAGCATTGCTTGGGTATACTGGTAAGTGCTATTTGTGTTAAATAAATTAATACAAATAAATGCCTGCTATCATCAGGAAGTAGAGAACAAAGTGTAATATAAGCAGGGGAGGGCGGAGTGTGGAGCAGATGTGCAGAAAGTGTGCAAGAGGCCCCTGCTGGCCACAGGGACTCCTAGGCAAAGATTCAGTTTCCAGAGCTGCCTCCTTCCAGACTGGAGGAGCCTAACAGCGGCATAGGGGATGAGGAGTGGGAGTCAGGGCTTGTACTTCCATTTACGTAGAACTTTCCCTGAGTGTAAGTAAAGGTCATTTGTGTGTGTGTAAAAGAGTGTGTGTCAGAATGGAGGTTGGTGGCTGATGGAGACTCATGCAGTTGGGAATGATGGATGCTGGGGCTCCACTATCCAACATGGCCCTCACCCAGTTGTGTCAACCACTGACCTCTAGTATTCTTATCAAAAATAGCCCCACTTTTTAAAGTTGTGGTTGTTTTTTTTTTAAGGTCGCTTAGTCACTCTGTTACTTTCCAACCGAAGTATTTCGACTGCTTCCTCAATATCTTTTGGTCCGGAAATAACCCAGGATAAGGCCCAACCTGCAGGGTTGTAAATCTGCTAGGCCCTCTTCAGCTGGAGAGGTTTTATAGGACTGGAGAAACCTGAAGCATCACCTTATCAGAAGTAAATTGACTCAAGCTATCACAGGAAGTTTCCCCTTATACAAAGTTTGCCTGCTTTGGGCTCATGATCTGTGTGAGCCAATTCCATGCTTATCCAATGTCAGCCTAGCATAGAACCAAGGCTTTTATTCTCACATAATTCTGGGGGTTTTTTTCCATGTTCTTTGGGAAAGAACTCTTCTCCTTTCTGTTCTCTACAATTTCTCATGTTAAGTAACTGAAGTCGTAACCATAGAGTGAAGAAAGTGGGGCTTAGAATTCTGTTGACCTGCTTTCCAGTGCTGGCAGGTAGAGCCTGAGTTTCATGTCTGTCCTGGGGTCCTGTCTGTCATCATGCTGTTTAAGCTCTTGGTCTTGCAAATGATAGTATCAGCTTAATAAAGGCAATGATACTTGGTCACAATTAGAGCAGTGGGGTGAGACTGAGGATCAGTTTGGGGCCTTTTCCAAACAATATTCCTCTTCCCCTTCCTGGGAGTCCTTACTGAAATGAGCCACCTTTACTCCTGGGTGCTGGAGTTGGGATAGAAATCCAGGCTGTGATGCTTCTGTTCCCAGCCCTTCCCATCTTCCTCCAATCCCTGAGCTCTTGTTTGGTGGACATCATACCTCCAAATTAGTCACTTTAAGAGGTTAAATACTTATCTCAGTTTTCTTATAAATATTTATTGGCAGTCATTTATAGCTTGAAAGCAATCTTGGAAAGTAGTAGTAGTATAGTTTTCATTTTACAGATAAGAAAACAAAGATTCAGCAGTCAGGTGATTTCCTAAAGATAGAAACAAAAGATAAGTTCCATTATGAACTTAAATCAGCTGAAGTTTCTTGTTTTCATGTTTAAGGGTAATTATCAGGACGAGGATTTGGCCTGCGTTTGTTCTCAGGGTCTGCAAAGAATGGAGGGCTGTGGTTGTCTCCAACCCCTCATCCTCAGCGTGCTCACAGCTCTTGCAGGGGACCAGTCAGTTCGATAATGGGTTCAGCTGCCTCTACAGCAGAAGGGGCTGTGTGCAGGAGGCTGGCTGTCATCACAGGAGCCAGGCAAGCGGCCAAAGTGAGGAAAGTGTGAGGGCTTAGCAAGACCTGTGGAAGGAAGTTCGTGGATTGAAGCCATCAATTCACAGGGCTGATGGCTTGCATGGGAGCCTAGCTTTAGACCAGAGCAAACAGACTTTCTCTGCCAGATAAAGCCTGTTTATTTTTGTCTTTTATTTAGTTGTATATTGTTGGCCTTCTCCCTTCCTTGCTTTTTTTAATTTTTTTATTTTTACTGAGAGTAGAAATGGCAGCTGAAGTTCATTTTTTTCCAAGAGAGAAAGAAGGAATATAGAAATGGGGTGAGGGTACATGTTTAGTTCTTCATACTTTAAGTGGGAACAGTAATTTGTTCAATAAATTGTTTTTACCCTAGACCTTAATAATGCTGAGGTTTGGTTATTTTGAACCTTTGGATGTTAATTTACCATTGGAAAGAGACTAGCTCAACTGCTTTTACACAGAACGTCATGAAGGTCATAATCACTGTTTAAAGGTAAGCTCAGTTTGCCTGTTTTAAGAATGTGGCAAGCACAGGAACTGGGTCAAAGGACAGTTCTAAATAATATAAAACAGAAACATTCTGTAAAACTTCCATTTGCTATTATTTACATTAGATTTTTGGGAAGAAAGTAGAGAAAGCGACTAAAGTATCATTCTTTCTCCCATTTTCTTGTGTTTGAAAACCCTCTAGGTTGCTGTCTGTAGGTAAATCCATCCCCAACTGGAGAGGTAGGACAGCCTTGACGTTCTCAGGGACATGCAGCATGATACCTGCTTCTGGATTTAGTCGTCATCCTTGATGTTCATCATCCCTTGTGCTCGTTTTCTTCTTTGCCTCTAACCCCGCTAGAAAGTCTGTTTCCAGTGGCATCTCTGGTCTCCGGAGCTCTCCACATAGAAGGATGCAAATGTTTACAGACCGTCACTTGCCTTTTCCTTTTTCCTTTCTACTGTACAGCTAACTTCAGTCACAGTTTTTAATCCATTTACAACTTTTCTCATTCAGCTCTTTCTCAAGCACCCAGTACAGTGTAGCATGCTGGGCTCTCAGAACTCTGGAGCTGAAAGGAAGCGCTGAGGAGGTCCCATCCCCTCCCGACCTTAGGATGCAGGCGCGAGAGCTAGTGTTCTCTTCTTCAGGTCACTGCTAAGCAACAGTAGAAATATAGCTGTGCCCGTGTCTCCTGGCTCTGTCTGGTGCTATTTTCACTGCAACACATTGCTTTGGTTGGTTATACTTGCATGGTGCTCTGCTGTCATTTTTATCATTTTAATGATTGTATATCATTATAAAGGTTTAAATCCAGGTGTGAAATGAAGAACCACATGATATGGTTACTTTCTCTGAACCCATATTAAAGGCTCACTATGTGCAGATGCTGCACTGGGAGCTATATCTGCAATGTCTCATTTAATTCCATGATAACGTTTAATGTAGGTTTCACATCCACTGGCTCAAAACCTAAGACTTGCTTAAGGTCCCAAGGCTAGCAAATAAGGAGGCTGGGATTTGAACCTGTTTCTCTGCTTTCAAAGTCTCTGCTTTTGCAGCACCTCCCAGTTACATATTCAGGATAAATCAACTTCTCACATTTGAGATTTTGTCCATTTTAAATTTTAAAGTGTCTAATCAGAATAATGTGTTTTCCTTAAACTATTACCCTGCTTTACTTTAATTTAAAAATGCAGGGGACACAGTTGATATGAATAGGGCAGTTCTTTTAAACATTCCCAATAATGAAGCTGTTTAAACTTAGAAGAAATGACATCTGACTTTAGCTGCTTCATCATATTAATTAATTGTGTAAGGAGGAACATTGATATTTGGCTGCAAACAGAGGCCTTGCTTTTAATTTTGTAACCTTTTACCCAGAATTTAAGTTTCAGCTGTTAACTTGAAGTGTTTCTTTTAGGTTAGAAGAATATAGATAATATATGTCCTCTTCTTATTGTAATAGTTATTTTTCTTAGTTGTGAGTAAGACCTTGCAAGTTTGTTCTCTCTCTCTTTCTCTCTCTTTTTCTCTGTCTCTCACTCACATGCACACACGCACGCACACACGCGCACACACACACACACACACACACGACTAGTAAACCAGAGCTACGGTTATTTCAAGAGTGTGACGCTATAATGGCTCTGTGTTCCATGTTCCTCCGGGTAACTTACTTGACCTTCGGAGGTTCTCCGTGGAACTGCTCTCTTACACAAGCTGGTTCTGTGCTGCATTTCTTAACATCCCTTTCATCTCCCAACTGCAAAGTTGTTGTGTGGAAAGCACTAATCCAAAACCTCTCCCACCATTATCTTCCCTTTATTATTTAACAACTTAATTAGTTATACTTTATGCCATCTTTTTCTTTGAGACAGATTCTTGCTCTGTCATCCAGGCTGGAGTATAGTGGCCTCATCACAGCTCAGTGCAGCCTCAAACTCTTGTGCTCAAGCGATCTCCCACCTCAGCCTCTGGAACTATAGGCACATACCACCATGCCCAACTCACTTTTTTATTTTTTGTAGAGATGGAATCTTGCCCTGTTGCCCAGGCTGCTGTCAAACCCCTGGTCTCATGTGATCTTCCCGCCTTGGCCTCCCACAATGCTGGGTTTATAGGCATGAACCACCATGCCTGGCCATCAGTGGCCTTACCCCATCTTTTTTTTTTTTTTTTTTTTTCTTTTTGAGACAGTGTCTTGCTCTGTAGCTCAGGCTAGAGTGCAGTGGCATCATCATAGCTCACTGCAACCTCCAACTCCTGAGCTCAAGCGATCCTCCTGCATCAGCCTCCCAAGTAGCTTGGACTACAGGCACACAGCACCACACCTGGCTAATTTTTGTTTTTTATACAGATGGGGTCTCGCTCAGGCTGATCTTGAACTCCTGGCCTCAAGCAGTCCTCCTACCTTTGCCTCCCGAAGTGCTAGGATTACAGGTGTGAGCCACTGTGCCTGGCCTTTACACCATCTTTATTCTCATATTTTACTTATCTCCTTTGATGTCCTTTACTCTTCCTCTTAGCCTCTGAAGTTTTGCCCTTTATCCAAGGAAAATTGCTCTGTTTTCATCAGATGCAGTACATACAAAGGGAAAGAGACTTTGAACTTAGTCAGGCTTCAGATTGAAACTCTGTTCAACTGCTTAACCAACCATAAAACCTTGGGTACCATTTTTTTTTTCTTCTGAAACAGATCTAGCATATACTTTTTTTTTTTTTTTTTTAAGACAGAGTCTTGCTCTGTCACTGGGACTCCTGGGCTCAAGTGATCTTCCTGCCTCAGCTTCCTGAGTAGCTGGGACTACAGAAGCTGACTACCATGCCTGGCTAATTTTTTCTATTTTTAGTAGAAATGGTATCTTGCTTTTGCTCAGGCTGGTCTCCTGAGCTCAAGTGATCCTCCCACCTTGTCCTCCCAAAGTGCTAGGATTACAGGCATAGTATTAATATATACTATTAGTATATATTACTAGTATATGTATACTAGTATTAATATATACCACAAGGTAATAATAAGATTATCTAAGATCATATGTGAGAAGCACTTAAACCTGTGCCTGGCACACTCTAAGAATTCAAACATAAATACTTCTTACCTCTGCCTTTCACTCCCTCCCAGGTTCCATGTATGAAGTGAGATGTGGTATCTCTTGAGAGATTTCATGAGATTTTATATCTACAACAACTTTTTCCTCCTTATTACTTTTCCTCACATAACAACTTATTTTTAAATTCCATGTCATCATTTTTTTATTACTATTATAACTATACTGATTTTTCCCATTATTTAAAAAAACCTCATTATTGGTTAAATAGACTTTTGTGGGATATGCTGAAAATCTACTCACCATGTATAACGTTCTGCAGACAAATGTGATCCAATATTTATTCAGAGTGCAAATTTATTTAAATTTTTTAAAAAATTTTTTATTTTGAAATAATTTTAGGCTTATAGAAATTAGAAAAATAGTAGAGAGTTCCTGTATACTATACCTTTAACCTGTCTTCCCCTATATACTATAGTACAGTTATCAAAACTGTGAAATTAACATTGGTTCATCACTATTAATTAAACTCTCGACTTCATTTGGATTCCATGAGTTTTTTCATTGCTGTCTTTTTTCTATCCCAGGAACTCAGTCCAGTATCCCACATTGCATTCAGTTGCCCTGTGTCCCTTAGCCTTCCCTCATTTATGCCAGTTCCTCAGTCTGTTCCAGTCTTTCATGATCTTGACACTTTTGAAGAATGCTGATTATTTATCTTGTAGAATGGCCTTCATTCTGGGTTTTTCTGATGTTTTCTCTTAATTGCATTGAGGCTGTTGCATTACTGGGAAAGATACTGCAGAGATGAGGTGATGCCCTCTTCTCAGGAATACATGATGTCAGTAAAGCTCATCACAGGTTGCATATACCTTCATCACTTAGTTGAGGTGGTCTCTGCCAGATTTCTCCATTATAAGTTACAACCACTCCCCTTGTAATTAGTAAATATTTGAGAGGAGATACTTGGATATTATGCGTATATCTTGTTTTTGTTGAAACCCACTCATTTCATCATTCAACTGCGCATCTTGCCTGCAGCAATATTATAGTGGTATTCTGGTAGTGGTTTTCTATTTCCCTCCTTCCTCCTATATCTACTAATGGAATTTCTCTGTAAGGAAGATTTATCTTCTATATTTACTTCTTTATTATCATTAACTTGTATCAGTATGACTCATGGATATTTATTTTATTCTTTGGCTTTATAATCCAGTATTATTCCTATTTACTTTGTTGTTGAAATTGTTCCAGCTTTGTTTCTAGTTGGCTTCTGTGTCCTTAAGTGTGCTCCATATTTTTTTTTAAGTACTTTTGTACTTTCTGATGTACCACAAGATGCTCCTGCCCCAGCTCTGGACAGAATGACTTCTCCAAGGAGATTTGATTCCTTTTAATAAAGACCTGGGTACTAGGTGGGCTTATTGCTATGAGTGTCAGTGCTACTAGGCCTCACTCACAGACTTAGGAAATAGATGTGTGTCTAATAACAAATGTATACACACATTTATATGCATATTTCTGTATCTATCTATCTGTGTATAAACTCAGGAGTTCATACCATATAGTTCTACCATCTAGCACAAGGTTCCTTTTAACAATCCTCCTTTGCTTATTTGTTAACATCTTTTGTCAACAGTGAGAGATGGACTTTCGTTATGAAAAACTGATTAACCATTTTCGGATGGATCTATTTTCGGATTCTTTCTTCTGTTGCATTGATCTTGTGTCTATGAATTCACTAATAATACGACATGGTCTTGATTATGGTTAGTCTTAAACAGTGTGATTCTTCTGATTCAAAATTGGTTTGACTATTGTAGCTTCTTTGCCTTTCCCTATAATTACTAGAATCAGGTTTTCTATATCTACCAAAAAAAAAAAAAAACCTGCCTGGATTTTAATTGTAATTACATTAAATCTATAAATCATTTTAGGACGAATTGACATCTTAACTATAATGAGCTTCCAATCCATGGACATGTATTGTCTCTTCATTTCTTTGTACCTTCTTTTGATTTCTTTCAAAGGTTTTTGTCATTTTCAGCATACTGATTCTATACATGTTCTGTTGGATTTATATTTTTACTTTCTTTTTTTAACTGTTATAAATGGTATTATATAATATTTTAAAATTCATTTCCAATTATCTATTGCTAATATATAGAAATGTGGTTGGCTTTTGTGAATTAACGTGATATTCCTCAGCCTTGCTAATCTCACTAGTTCTAGGAACTTTTAAATAGACTTTTAAGGATTTTCTATGTAGATATTCATGTTTTCTGCAAATTAGGACAATTTTATTTCGCCCTTTCCAATCTGTCTGGTTTTATTTATATATTTATTTATCTTTTGCCTTAATTGCAGTGGCTAGAACTTCTAATATTATGTTGAGTAAGAGTGGTAAGAATAGATATCGTTTCCTTGTTCTTGATTTTAGAGGGAAAACATTTGTTCTTCCACCACAAAATATGATATTAACTGTGAGTTTTTTGTAGATGTCTTTATCAGTTTAGAGAGGTTCTCTTCTCTTCTTAGTTTGCTAAAAGTTTTTATCATGAATGGATATTGAATTTTATTAAATGCTTATTCTACATCAGTTTATGTGATCTTGTGTGGGTTTTTCTTTTTGAACTGTTAATGTGGTAGATTACATCAATTGATTTTCAAATATTGGACCATTTCAAATATTGGACTGTTTCAAATATTGAATTTCTGAGATGAATTCCAGTTGACATTGATATATTACTGTTAATATTTTGTTTTAGGTATTTACCTTTGGATTTATGAGGAATATTGATGTAGTTATCTTTTCCTGTACTGTCTTTTTCTGGTTTTGGTATCAAAGTATTACTGGCCCTATGAGTTAGAAAGTATTCCCTTCTCTTATATTTTCTAGAAGAAATTTTATGGAATTGGTATTATTTCTTCCTTAAGTATTAGGTAGAATTTGCCAGTGAAACTATCTGGACTTTAGGATTTCTTTGTTGGGCAGTTTTCTAACCATAAATTTTAAGAGAAGACTGTTCAAATTATCTGTTTCTTCAGTGAGTTTGGTAGTTTGTGACTTTCAAGAAATGAGTCTGTTTCATCTAAATTGTTAAATTTATATGTGTAGGGTTATGCTTAGTGTACCGTGTTATACTTTTCATGTCTGTTGGATCTGTAGTGACATCCCCTATTTTCTATTATTGGTAAGCTTTAGATTTGATTGATCTTTCTCTACTGTTTTTCTGTTGTGAATTTAATTGATATTTGCTCTCATTTCTTACCTCTTTTTGAAATATTTTTGATTTGTGCTTTTCTTTCTTTCTGATTGCTTTAGACTTATTTTGCTCTTTTTTCCAATTTCTTCAAGTGGAAGTTTAGATTGTTGATTTGAGCCCTTTCTACTTTTGTAATGCTAGCATTTAATATTATAAATTTCTTTCTAAGCACTGCTTTTGTAGCATCCCATATACATTGAAAATCCCAAAAAGCATTGTTATAATTTTTGCTTTTAACCATCATAATTTATTTTAAAGAAATTAAGAAGAATAATCTGTAACATTTACCCAGATATTTACTATTTCTGTTGCTGTTCCTTCATTCCTGATGTTTCCAGTTTTCTTCTGGTACTGTTTCCCTGTGTTTGAAGAACTCTCTTTAGCATTTCTTTTAAAGCATATCTGCTGACAAGAGATTTTTCTGTTAGTTTTTCTTCATCCGAGAACATCTTTATTTCATCTTCATTTGTCAGGGATATTTTCACTGGATGTAGAATTCTAGGTTGACGGTTCTTTTCTTTCAGGACTTGAGAAATGTTCCACTTTCTGGCCTCCATGATTTCTGATGAAAAATCAGCCATCATTTGAATCATCGTTTTCATGTAGGTAGTGTGTCATTTTAATCAGGCTGCTTTCAGGAATTTTTCCTTTGGCTTCAGTGCTCAGCAGTTTGATTGTGATGTGTGAGGCCATGGGTTTCGTTAGGCTTATCCTGTTTGATATTTGGTGAAAATTTTGAATCTATAAGCTTATATTTTTTACTAGATTTCAAGAGTCTTTAGCCACTGTTTCTTCATTTTTTCTTCCAGTAGTGTACTTTCTCCTCTCCTTCTGGACTCTGATAGCATGAATATTAGACCTTTTGGTGTTATCCCACAGCATCCTGGGGATCTGTTCATTTTCTTTTCTTTCTTTCTGTTACTCATATTGTGTAATTTCTATTGAATTATCTTCAGACTTACTGACTGTTCCCTCTGTATCAGATCTGACCTCTGTGTGCACCACCCAGTAACCAGTCTGAGTCTTGGGCGGTGATCTGCACTGCAGTTCAGTTCTCAAAGTGTTTGCAGGTTGTTTAAGGTCAGATTCATGCATGCGCAGCTTGGAGGTGAGCCCAAGAGTTCATACACAACTTTATGGGATCACTCTCTTGAGCTCCATCCTCTCTTGTCATCTCCCTGACATTTTCTGGCTCCTTGGTGCCCCTTCCCAGTCCTCTGGCCAAAAAGTCGAAGCTTTGGTTTTTTCCTCTCTGCACACTTCCTGCAAATGCCTTTGCATCCAGGGCCAAGTGGCAAGAGGACAGAGAGACAAAGCAGCAGTTATTTGCCTCATACTCTTGGGACCACAACTTCTGTGGTCAGAGAGGATTCCTCTCCTGCAGGGTTTTAGGGACCTGCCAGCTCTTGCCACCACCATCATTGTCACTGGATTGCTTGAAACCGTGATGTGATACTAGGTCAGATTCCTATCCTCTTCCTGTTTCTGCCTGCTACTGCTTTTTAAGAGTCTTCAGAATGCTGTCCCATGCATTCTGTCCAGAGTTTATAATCACATTCAGTGAAGAAACAGGGTGGGGGTCTACTGTATCTTATCTGGCACCCTGGAAGAATCTTGGAGAGGCTGTGGCTCTCCATGCTGAGGCTTCCTTGTGTTCAGTATATTAAATATTTGCTTATGTGTCCAACCTTGTTGTATATGTATATGTGTGTATATATATGTATATGTATATATATGGAGAGAGAGAGAGTGTGAGTTTGTGAACCTATACCACTGTGAGAAACAGATTTAGCAGCTAAAATACAATATATCTATGTACAGGTCTTTTTCTCTTCAGCATTGCAGCATCAAGTCAGAAACAGTATTTCCAAAGGCAGGGCAAGGTGGCTCACACCTGTAATCCCAGCACTTTGGGAGGCCAAGGCTAGAGGATTGCTTGAGCTCAGGAGTTGGAGATTGCCGTGAGCTGTGATCATGCCTCTGCACTCCAGCCTGGGCGACTGAGTGAGACCTTGTCTCAAAACAAACAAACAAAACACCTATTTAAAGAAAAAAAAAAGAAACACTATTTCCAAAGCTGGTAGGGCAGCTCCTCTCATTCCTTTCAGTGTATTTGTGTTTGTCATTCATTTGTAATACAGATGAATTTGTAATTCATCTGGTAAGACAGCATTTTAAAGGTTGGATTTCATATTTTTAAGATACCCCAAATTACCAGCATGTTCTGGGTCTAACGGTGTGCAAAGTTGTAGTTCAATGTTAGTTGTTTCTTCCACTTACCATCTCTCACTTGGACTCCTCTCAGCAACAACTGTTGTCTGTTCTCATTACGGTACTCTAGTACTGGTATGTGAACAGTATTCTAGGACTTGATTGATGATTATGTCATGGCTTCTTGCATATAATATACTTGATAACTGAAAGGGGCAAGACTTTTTAAAAATTCATATGAATTTTTCATATGAATATGTATTTCAGAGTTCAAATGAAAATATACAAGGACATGATTTTTTAAAACCAAGTTGTAACCATATCATGTCCCTCAGTTTAATGTTACCAGATTGTCTATGACAAACCATGGTTTTTGGTCTTCTTTGGAAACTGTTAACCACATCTTTGTAGTGCAGAAAGTGGTTGTATTTATCTGGTTGCTATCTTATATGCATACTCTAGGCCAATAGCAATTAAGATTAAAGAATGTCATTCCTCATCTGCACCAGGAAGGGGTAAGATAGAAAGGCTGTTCACTTAGAATTAAAGTTCACCTCTACTTGGATCAGGGCTTTTCATTAAAGAATTAAGTGCCTTTTATCAGCATAGATTAAAACATTATGAAGGACTAAGCCGGAAACACAGCCGGCAAACTGAAGCACTCTGGTTTTTTCCAACTCATATCTTCATAACATGAATTTACTTTTAGAATTTGAAGTGCTATGTTATGGGATTCAAAAATATCACAGTAGCACCAGAATTGAGAATGGCATGCAGCCTCTCCTTTGAGGTGACTCTGTGGCTACAGTTGAAGAAAGGATTTATTTTGTTAGAAAGGGTTAGGTGTGGTTATTGTGTGTGGACAACAGTGATTCTGGGAGGTGGATATTATGATCCAGAATGCTAAAGTTGTTTTATGAACTATTTATATGTGATTCTCGTGATAGAAATAATCCTAAGTCATAGATCATTGGCTCCAAAATCACTAAAATGATTTAGAATATCACTGGGAAGACCTAAGAAGGATAAATATCTAATTGGTATAGAATGGTTTATATTTTTATTAAGTTGATTGCTATTGATACAAAAGCAGCCCAACAATGAATACAAATTTGAGGTGGATAGTAAAAAGGTAATATGGCCAGTAGATTAGAGACTCCAAAACTGACTTTGTCCTTTTCCCTCCCTAATAGATGGAAGGTATTATTGCAATCTTTTTGTTAGTTATTTTATGAGGGGAGGGAATTAGTACTTAAAGAAACATAGGATTCATCCTATAAATGCTTTTGAAAATGTTAACTTTTGCTAGGGCTTTGCAGGTGATACAAAACAAACTTGAACTACTTAATCAGAAAAAGAGACTATGGGACCATCAAGGAATGCAAGGGCAAGAATGTAGCAAAGGACAAAGACAAGGAACCAAAAAGGTGGAAGATGACCTAACTGCACAACTTGGGTTACATATTCATTCTTGAGCCAATTAACTGTATCTGGGAAGTTGAGGCATTTAGTATAAATGTTGTGGCTGTGGTTTCTCCTTTGCGGGAGAAGAGTGACATTAACTGGGTATGGGTTTAAACTAGATAGAACTCCCAAAAGTTATCTATCACAGTACCATGTTTAAATTTCTAGCTTATTATAATTAAAGCCTCTAATGGTGTTTGGCCTTCAGGAAAGTTACAAAATTTATCAAACACACAAATAGAGTAAGTTTTCAACCATTTTCATTCACCAGCTGTCAAACTGTTTTAACAATTTTCCTCCAGGTGGCTGCTCTATATCTTAAAGATCACTGCATTTCTAATGGTATTATATATTTTTAAAAGAGATGACTTCCTTTTCCTCTTACATAATCCACCACCATTATTTTACAACTCTTTATATAGTGCACTTTTCCTCCATATATAGGCATATTCTTCAGTGCAGTTTTGCTTAAATTGCACTGGACTTCTCCCCTTCCCTTTCCTCATGCTGTTGTGTATTGGACCTTTTTTGAGACCTAAGAAATTTCAGCTTTCAAATTTAGAAAATGTAGCTTTAATATATCCATAAATGATGTGGCATTTTTGAAAGGTCACATTTTTTATGGTTGGAAGGAAAATTGGAAATATTTGTGAGTCATTTTAGTTGTCTAAGTGAATTTAATGCCAATTTCTCTCTCCAAGGTTAGATGCTTAATTTAAACAGAGTATCACTTTATCTCTCTATGTCTGATTTTAATTTTTGTGATGTGACAGAATGTAATAATCCCTTGGAGTAGAAATTTCCATGTGTAGCTGTGGGTGGTGAGCATGTTGCTTTCATCAGCTTTTCTGTCCATGCCTCTGATAGCAGTGGTGTTGCACCAGACCTCAGCTACCTCCCATACCACCATTGTCATCATTTCAGAATTCAGCTCTCGATTTCCACATCTCACTAAGGGAGGCAAACATTCTTGGTTCTCTGTCCAGCTCTGTCATTTATTAACAGAGTGACTTTGGTCTAGTTATTTTACCTCTTTGAACTTTAGTTTTTCTCATCTTAGTTATTGGGGTAAAGAGCTTATAAAGCTGTTGACCTTTAAAAACAACACTTAAATTGGTTCTTGGAAAATAATCACTGCTTATTAAATGGTAGCTACTATTAATTTTTAGTTAATGATGTAGGTGTTTCCTGCACAGCGTAACTTCACCAAGGAGAAGCCCCTATCTTGGTTCATTTTATATCTCCTTTGTTGCTTTGCAGTACAACTGTATATGGCTTTCCAAAACTTAGAGCTCCCAGAAGCTATCATGGGAAATTGGGACAATAATACAAACAGGTGTGAAATAAATGGCAAGCTTATTACCTAGTCAGGTCATGTTAAATTGGTTCAGTTGATTAAATTGTGAAAGCTCTAAGTAGAGTTGAAAGAGGAATTTCTATAGAATAAAGAAAACAAATGGTGGTGTGTTGTATTTGGAGACTCAAATACATGAAGTAGAAAATGGAAACTGGAAGAACTAACCAGTATTAGTAAAGTGAAGCATGTAGGCTGAAGCCAGAATTACTGTCGTGTGTATTTTACCTTAGATCTTGGGATTCCTATGTCAATAAAAGAATACAATTTTTAAGAACAGGAAAATCATCCTGCTTTGCCCATTAATAGCCAGGCCGTCAGTCAAACATCCTGTACTCTGTTTTGGACTCTAGAATTAAAGAAAGAAAACTGGAAATGGTCCAGAGAAGAGCAATAGAAGTAATCAAAGGATGATTTTAAAAGGCCCATGAGGGAAAGGGTAAGGAGTTGTGAATCTTTAGTTCTAAGAGAAGTTTAAGAGGCCACTTAATAACTGCTTCCAATATGTGAAGAGTTGTCATGAATAGAATACTGAGCAGTTATTTTCTTTTTCACTAAGAACTGAAGAAAGGGAAATGACCTAGGTTAGATTAAAAAATATTTCTTGTACATGAGAGAGAGATGAAATCTGTAGTCAGACTTTCTGTTCCACATGTCTTTGACTGTTTGGCTATGTTCTTAGCAGGTGGGCTACACGCCTTCACGGAACCTTCGTCAACTTGCAGTCTTGTCCTCAAAATTAGCATCTTTTCTCATACTATGTTTTATTTCTCGGTTCTTTCATGCTTGTTAGTCTCTCTTTTGCGTCTCCAATTCACCTCTTCTCTGTTCCAAGTTACAAAGTAGCACAGAGCGCAAAATGAATTCTTGTGGTCACTGAGAGATTTTCTTATACCCGATCAATTAGCAGCCCACTGAGGCAGATTTTCCCCCACAGTCTTTATGACTATACTTGGAATTACTCAAAATATAGTAAATTATGTTTACAGATAGTAGCACCTTTTGTAGAGAAATTTTCACAGTTGTTAATGGGAAAAGTCTCCAAGTAAAATTTTGTGCCACAATGGTAGTTTAGTAAATTTGTTAAGTCATTGTGTTTCCTATCACTAAATGTGGAAAATATGTATGTGTTTTCAGAGTGAGAGCTGCTAAGTTAATAGAGTTTAAAAGCTAAGTATATAGAACATACTGAGCACATTCATAGTGAAATATATGAGTGATAGATAACTAATTAATATATGCCAACCCATTGGGGTAAAAATAGTGGCAGGGAGGAGCAAAGTGATGATTTGGTTGTCCCTTTACTCAATCACAAACACTAAATTGGGACTGGTACAGAATTTTAAATGCCTTTTTCTTGGGCCTTACTGTTGTGATCTTTCTTTAGAACAGTTGGATATACCCTTCCGAGGGCTGGCCTCTGTGGCCGTTGTCTGTGCCAAATTACAACACAGAACAAGGGACTGTTCTGTTTTATTTACTGAGAATAGTGCTTAATAAGTACTATTTGACAACATGCTGAATTAAGAGAATGTTATAAGGATGTTTCACAAAGGAAAGTGGGAAAAACATCTGATGTTTACTAGTTCTATTTATCTGTAAGTCGACAGCAATGGAAAGCCACTCTTAAAGCTTTATTTTTCAAATTTGGCTTAATACAAATGTGTATGTTGAGAGCAAATGATTTCATGTGGTCCCAAATTTATACAATATCTTGATATAGTTAATGCTATTTCAGAATCCAGTTTTTTGCCTTGTTGGTTTGAAGCGTATCAGACCCTGGTAATTGATTTATGTTAACCAAACTGATGCAATACTGATTTGTAACCTGGGATACATCCATAATTATTTCCTTTTTCTTCACCTTTGACCTTTGTCTTATCCTACTATCTTATCTTAGTTTATAATCATAAGTTTAACTATCGTTTCCTTTCTAAAAATGGGATCTCAAGGGGAAATTATGCTGTGTTCATTTATTTATGTAACTGTGTTTATATGAGTATAATAAAGGTCAGTGGGATTTAATGTCCAAAGGGAGAAATAACTGTCAAAAAATTTTATAATACTTCTATTTATATTTCAGTGTCACAAGCTAAGCATTTATCTCGAGTTTAATTCCTCACAGATTTTAGTATATGAAAATTCTCCTGTGGGACATTCAAACTAGGTCCATTTTGTAGTAGATATCCATATGTATAGTCAGGTACAACATGTAAAATCATTAACTTGTATGTTGAAGTATAAAATACTACCACTTGTGATTTTTTTTTTAGTTAGGCTTCTTCCTTAAATATGCTTTACAGATAAGAATTACATAATTCTTAATGCTCCTTGCAACTTAAAGATTCTGTGCTTCATTGACAGTAAGCTTGTGTGAGACCGGTATTCTGTCTAAATATACAGGTAGCCATCTGTTATACAGCTGTAGGGCGATGGTATACTTGTGACTTTGTGTCAAAGGATATTTATATTTTGTCACTGGCAATACAGCCTAAAAAAACCCTGAATTATTACATAATCAAATAATACCTGCTTTTCCTTTCATTTCCTTACTTTGGAGCTCATGCAAGTCTATTGAACAGAGAAAGTGCCAGAGTCAAAACAAGAGAAGGATATAAGGATATAGAGAATAATTAGTGACTAATTTTCAGTGCTAAAAATACGGTGTAAACTAATACCAGCCTTGTATTTTATTTTACTAATAGCTGGCACTTTTGTGGTATTTATGATTCGCACAGTACACTCACCAATATTCTTATCTAATCCTCACAATGATTTGTGAAAGAGGTACTATTTTCACATTTCAGATTAGAAAACTGCCTCTGAGGTTTTGAGATTTAACTAGGAGCACACAGCTAGTGTGGAGCTGGGGTTCTAACTATGCCCTCAGACTTCAAAGCCAGCTATGTCTGTCTGTTGCTTCACTGTATTCACCTGGACTGGGTTTACCTTGCTACTACATTGAGATATGCAATTTAGGTGACTGTGTATGTACTCGTATGGAATATGAGTGTCTCGTTTATTTTGTAGAATAGGTGATTTAGTTTTTCCTCGCAGGTGGTATGTGTTTGAGACTCCTCTTGCTGTTGGGGACCTTGTGCACATTTCTTCAATTATAAAATGAAAGCAATTGGCCTTTAGGTTCTCCGAGCACCCTCCTAGTTCTAAAATTCTGTGATTCCAAATTTAATTGTTACCATTCCACACACATTTGTTGCTTTAAAAAACTTCTACCTCGTATGATTAGCCCAAATTTTTGCGTAAGTTTCTTCTAACCATGTAAGCCAGGAATTGCTAACCTTTGAGTTTTGGATCTTGTAGTAACAAAATCCCTTTGTAGTAACTCCTAGAAAACCTTTCTCCCACCAAAGTGTGTTTTGAAAGAAAGAAAGAGTGTTTGTTACATGGCGAAGCTCCCATCCTGAATCTGAAGATTAGAAAATGACAGCATAATGCCACTTACATAGAGTTCATTCAGGAAATGTAAATTCAACATCAGTGTTAAGTACTTGGGCTGCTAAGACCTTGTGCTCCCAGCCTAGTGTGGAAGGCAGACCCACAAACATGAAATGTCTCTACAGTTACAAAGACCTTACGGAAGACGTATGGAGAGCATCAAGAGAGTGAAGAGAAGGAAACATTCCATCTGTGGGATGGAAGATGGAAGGCATGTACCAGCAAAGGGTTCAATGAGAATGGGACTTAGCAGTTGGAGAAAGGATAATGCGTCATTTTAGGCAGAAGGTAATGTGTATAGAGGTGCAGAGACCTTAAGCAAATTGCTTCACAGAACCTCAGGTAATTCTGTTTTTGTCATATGCTGGAGGAGGATGAAGTAGAGGAAAGGTTAACTGTCTAGCTTGGGAAGATCTCGTGTGGACTTGGGGGTATCCTAGGCATGGGGAGACTGTTCAAGGGAAGGAAAAACGTCTCTTGCAAAGATAACAGGAGACACTGAAATTTCTAGCTTGGGCAACTATAGGGAAAGACCATTCTAGGCAACATAATAAGCATGATTAAAAAGCATCGAGGCCTGAGATACTCCCTGGGGCTGTGCATGTCTTCATCTGTGCACCTGTCTTTGGTCCTGCCTTCCCACATATTAAATACTTTACCAGTGTCATTGTTGTGACTGGGTCATGGAGGTTTCATTCTGCACCCCATAGCATTTGGGCTTTTTTCTCCGAGCAGTGAAGAGCCATTGAAGATTTCCAGGCAGGGTAATGATGTGAGCATGTTTGCATTTGGAAAGTTCTAAAGCAGCAGAATGGAAGCTAGGTAAGAGGGGAACCAGAATCCAGCCAGCTGGGAGCTGCTGGGAACCTGGATTAAGCCAAGAGCAGGGGGGATGTGCAGAAGAGAACAGAACGGAGAGACAGTGAGTTACATAATGATAGTAATACTGTAAACTAAGATTACTGAGTGCTTACTGTGTACCAGGTGCCTGGTCCAAGTGTTTTACATTGATGTGCACATTTGATCCTCGTAATAGCCCTACGAAGTAGACACTATAATTAATATCTGCATTTTACAGATGAGGGAACTGGGGCCCAGAGACATTAACTGACTTACTGAAGTTCTAGGACCTGTGTTTGACAGTTATGTATAATTTTAAATACAGCAGCTATCGGGACAAACTAATGATTGGTGAAGCTGCATGTAGTTTCAGTGGCCCTTTCATGATTGCCCTCTACCAGAAGGACTCTGGGTGGAACTTTATGCCCTGTCTGTATCTCCCCAGAAGTATTTGTAAATGTCTCTCTAAATAGGTAGAGGCAACACAAATACTGGGGAGGGAACTCCAGCTTCAGCATGAGTGGGAACAGTTTGCAGCGCACCAGGGTTTGCTGGATTGCCTGTACTGAAGACAGATCCATAACAGAAAATGTTCATATTTATGAAACCAACGCAGTTAAGTACCATGTAGCTCTCTTGCATCCAGCTTTGGGATTCTATTCTTTACAAATTACAAACCCCCCAGCAGGTATAGGGTTTCCTGGTGGTCATTTGGATGGATGAGTGCCCTGCAGAGATTCTGAGCCTCCTGCAACCAAGTCAGGAGGTAGGGAGGCAGTTCAGGGTTAGGAGTGTGGAATCCAAAGAGTAGCGGAGTCAGTGCCCAGGAATAGGCTAGACAACTAGATACATCCCAGGAGGCAGAGTTGCATGGGAGATTAAATGGTAGTGCCTGTTTCCCCCAATGTCAGTGGCCAGCACTTTCTTTCCAGGTGTTTATTCTTTGGGCCTTAATGTAGTTCTTTTGGGGGGAAAAAAAGAGTCCCTTTTTTCTTTCCCCTTCCTACCTGGGGTTGAGCATGGCAAAGAAGTCTTGAGACCTAAGCATGGTAAAGTAATAATTTTGAAACTATTTAAAGCTGTGATAATTAAGCTCAATTAACTTTAAAAAGCCAAGTGAAATTATTTAAAACTTTACACTTAAATAAAGACTAATAGGTTTTGGCTGCATTCATTTCTTAATTAAATTTATCTGATCATAAGATTCTGTTTGTCTCCAGCGTCTAAATGGAGTGTGTCTTTTGACCTAGTTGCAACGTTAATGAGGCACAGTTGCACTCTTAACCTGGTTCTTCCGCTTACCTTAGGCAAGGTAACAACTGTTTTCATATCATAATAGTGTAAATGGATTTTGATTGCTTTTCACCCATAAAGTCTTTTTGAAAGTTCCTATATAAACACAGAGCATTACCCATAATACCCTTAACTTAAATTCTGTGTTTGCTCTCTACTGGAATAACTGGCTTTCTTTCTGTATTACCATCTGTGATGGGCAGAATTCTGAGATGGCCCTCTTGTTCTCTGTCCCCTGGTGTTATACCAGATTATGTTGTGTATATGGCAAAGGGGATTTTACAGATGTAACTAGGGTCCCTAATTGTTTGACTTTAAGATAGTAAGTGTTTTAGTTCAGGCTGCTTTAATAAAGTACCATAGACTGGGTGGCTTATAAACAACAGAAATTTATTTCTCACAGTTTTGGAGGCTAGAAGTCCAAGATCAGAGTGCCAGTACAGGTGGGCTCTGGTGAGGGCCTTCTGCAGGTTGCAGACTGCCAACTTCTCCTTATATCCTCCTGTGGCAGGAAGACAGTGCTAGAGCTCTGCGAGGACCCTTTTATAAGGGCTCTAATCCATTTATGAGGGCCTAATTAGGCCTCATGACCTAATTATCTCCCAGAGGCCCCAGCTCCTAATACTTTCACCTTGGGGGTTAGGATTTCAACGTATGAACTTTAGGAGAATACCAACATTCAGTCCATGACAGGGAGATTATCCTTGGTGGGCTCAACCTAATCAAGCAAGCCCTTTTGAATCGGGAGTTTTCTCTGGCTGGTCACAGAAGAGAAAATCAGAGATACTCAAAGCACAAGATTTGCATGAGACAGGTTTTCTGTTGCTGAAATGGGGGAGGGCACAGGGCAAGGACCTGAGAAAGACCTTTAGGAGTAGAGAGCAGTCAGTAGCCAGCAAGAAAACAGGGACTTCAGTCTTACCACTGCAAGTGAGTTCTGCCAACAAGAATGAGTTTGAAAGAGGACCCCAAATTCCAGATGAGAGTGCAGCCAGCTGGTGCCTTGATTTCAGCCTGAGCATAAAGTGAAGCCTTGGAGGGTCAGACTTCCGGCCTATGTTTAAGCTGCTAAGTTTGTGGTGACTTGTTACACAGGTAATAGAAAACTAATGCACTGTCCCTCTCTCCATTTCTGTCTACTTATGCCACTTACTGGTCTTGAGAGTTACAATGTTAGCATCTCTCAGGCTTAAAGTATGTTTTCCATCGGTGGCCTTAAGAGTCGCTATTGCATGGAATGAAGGAGAATCCCATTTCTTTTCTCCTTTTTCTTTTAAAACCATGAGTCTAGTCTTATTGGTTCTATTGTATTATGATGCTGATACAGGTTCCAACCTCTGGGGGAAGGTAGGGAGGGACTTAACCTTATATTGTTAAAATATCATCATGCTTAAATGATTTCGAGATGTAGTTTTCTGTTCCCTTTTACTTTACTGGGTGAATTCTTGGTGATTTTATGTCATGCTTACGTTATCCGTTGGAGTGGGTCTGCTATTCCCATTTCACTCGTAGAAAATAAGCAGAAGAGCAGTATGTGGCCGTTCCGTAGCAGAGGTGGGATTGAGACCTAGACAGAGAGAGATGTGTGGGATGGGCAGCAGGGTGTTTATAATACATAGCAACAAGGAGCCATTGACCTTTCATGGATATCATGGGCATCTGAAGCTCACCGGGGAAATCTGGAAGCATGCCAAGAAGAAAGTCTCTAATTTTGACTATCTCACTTGGGTAAATGCAGGTTGTTCTCTTATATGTGGGTAATTATTCTGTTTTAGTCTCCTTAGTGTTTTCAGACACTTTATCTAATGTTTCTCTTGCATCTCGGAAAAAAATATTCAAATGGAAATATTGAAAAATATTGAGATGGAAGAGTCTATTCTTTCTCTTTTTATTAAGTTAGTAGAGTAACATTGTGAATACTGGTACACTGGATAATTTTTAAAATGACTTTTATATTTAAATGGGTTAGCCGGGCACATGCCTGTAGTCCTAGCTAGTTGGGAGCCTGAGGCAGGAAGATCGCTTGAGCCCAGGAGTCAGAGGCTGCAGTGAGTTACGATGATGCCACTGCACTCCAGCCTGGGTGACAAAATGAGACCCTGTCTTTATTTAAATAATAATAATAATGATAAATAAGTGGGGTGGAAAGTTTTCCATATTCATTTTTAACATAGCTGCATTATTCAGGTAAACTTCTTTAATTAGATTTGCCCTTGTCTGGGAAAAATCTAGTATATTTATATATGCTTACCTGTATTCTAGCTCTCTATCTGCATATCTGTCTATCCATCTGTCTGTCTGTCTGAGCAAGTGTAGAACATGACATAGTGCGTCACTAATAGATCTTGGTGGGGGGGGAGCCCTCTGCATTTATTGAGCCAAGCTGTACTCTCCCTTATTTTGTCAATGTCTATAAAAACCTTTGAAACCTTTAAATTTGTCATGATTTTAATTTTGCAAATAGTAACCTTTTACCTGTAATTGCTAATATACTTTCAGTCATTAAAATATATTTTTTGTTTTAAGAAGTACATATGCATGCGATACACTTGAGGACTCTCACAACTATATCTTGCCTCCTCTCAAGCCAGATAAATATATTCTATGTCTCAGATTACAAGCTTAGGAAATGGCCTTGTGTATACAGCACTAAGTGCTAAAGTGATTTTTTTTTATTAACATTTTGCCCCAGAAAATTGTACCAATAATTTATCTGTAAACAATATATAATTGGTTAGGAAATGTAACTAACCACAGTACCAATTTAATTGATGATGTCTCTCAGTCAATATCTGTAAACTCATGGGTTTTTTTTAGTATTTTTTCTTTTTTATTTTTTTGGCTTTTTATTTTTAGAGTTTTGAAAAGAAATGGTTATCTATTTTCCAGTTCTATTTTAAGAAGTTGCACCTATTTAACAGAGACACTTTTTACTTTTTTTAGGCCTGTTATGTCTTCATAATATAGATTTGTCTATAAAACTTTGAATGATCTGATTTTTTTTTTAGTTTTTGCTTATTTTCATTACTTTAATATTCTTTCATGTTGAACTTTTGTATTGTGTATTTTGAAGTCATAGATGTAGAGTGTTGTCTAGCTACTGCCTTCAGAGCAACCTGTCTCACAAAATAAAAAACTTTAAGTGTTATTGGGCATCTGCATTTTTCTTATTAATCTTCTGTTATTGTGTACAGAGAATATTAAAATCTAATGGTTTTGTGTATCCATACTGAAAACATTAGATTTTCAACACTAGCACTTACATGAGTCTTTCTTCATTTTTTTTAAGTTTTATTTGGTTTTGTTTTTAAGACTAAGCAGTATTTTTGGAAATCCACATAATGTGAGGAAATTCTAAAAACTGTCAAATTGTAGTTCAGATATTTTTTCTTAACAATCTATCTCTGATATAACTTCCATAGCAATGAATTGTATTCTATAATTTGATTATTTAGTATTTTATGTTTGTTTTATTCATCTCATAATAAATTCAAAGGAAGCTAAACCAAATTTGAAACAAAATGACACTGAAAATCTCTTAAGTTTCACCTGCAGCTCAGTTTATCCTCTTGAAATACAATTGTTGGGGTTTACATGAATTTACACCTGATGAAAATCGCCCCTTTATTAGTTGAGGTGAAACATAAAGTTCAAGTCATCATACTTTATAGTAGTGCGTTTTCCCATTGGACAAAGAAGCTGTATTGTGTACCTGAGCCAGGCTAATAAGAGAAAGGGAAAAATAAAACCAAAGTCATAGTTGTTGAGAGCCTTATATCTGCAGGTACTGTATTGACTCCTTTATTCTCATACCCAAGTTCCTCACAATATTATTATCATTTTAAATGTGAGAACACCAAGGCTCAAGAAGTTAAGTCGTTTGCCCGTGATCAAATAGTTAATAAATATTAGAACCATAATTTAAATCTGACTGCAAATCCTAGGCTATTTCTGAGATCTTATAGTACCTCTCAGCTACCATATGGAGCCATATATTCATTTACACTATTGGAAGCAGAGAGAGAGAGATCTAGAAACATGCATGATGATTTGGCCTTTGATGTCTACTGGAGCCTGAGACGAGGACTGCCTGCTTCTGTGGTTCTCTCTGCTGCTCTCAGTTTCTGTGTAGCTTTTGTGGTGTGAACATCCTCCTCACACAGTGAGATAAATACACACATTGCACAAACTAGATGTATCATCTTACATTCACTTCTCCAATGCTGGAGGACAAGCTGGATGTATCAGACTTATTGAGAGAGGAATGTCTGTATATTATAGTTTAATGGGTTTTCAAAAGATAATTTTCCTATGTAAATCCGAGCCCCCTCCTTCACCTTCCTGAAATATTCCATAGTATGTGCCAGGTACTGTGCTAACAGATTTAGTATATTTTGAATGTTTGTAGAAGTGCTGGCATTACAATTGCTCACCTGTTTTTCTAAAAGTTGCTTGGTATAGAATTCTTAATATCTTTTAAATATTAGGTATAGTTCAGTATTTCAGAGCATAACATTTCAGATTTGACTCAAGTAAGCATACTTCTGTTTTATACAGTAGGAATCTGTTATGTGTAATTCCTGATAAATCTACTGTTAAGAAAGGAGTCCTTTTTCCAAGGGTTCATTTGAAAAGAGGTAATAATATATTGTAATCTTTTTTTTTCTCTTCTGTTTCACACATTCCTTTTTGCTTAGATTTCACCATAAGTTCTTTGACTTTATTACCACTTAATGCTTTGTCTAGATTAGTTTCTATTTCCTTAATTTTTTGCTGGAAATTCACAGAAAACCATAAAACATAAAAATACAACTCTTTTACTTGCTTAGAACTCAAGATTAAAGTCTCTGGGCTTTTGAATAAAGTTTTTTACCCTGAAATGGGATCTTAAACAATGTAGATTTGTTCATGTTTATTTAGAGTAAGAAGAGATCAATAGAAGGTTCTTAAAGAAATAGTCCTTCTTTCCCATTGAAAAAATATTGTTTTCTTCAGTTTCCATTGATTTCAGAATTATTACCTATGTTTCAGTCATTTCATATAATCACATTCTTCCTGATCACTTTATAATTTCTCCCTCTTAATAGTTGCCAATTAGTTATTTCTTTTAAGATTCTCCTCCTCTTCTATGATTTCCTCTCTGGACCATCTTGCTGCCTTTTCATTGCAGACATTTTCATTTTTTGATTTCAGATCACTCTTTTATTGTTCTGTAGCAATTCTCTATGACATCACCTTTTCCCCCCGACACATACCTTTTCTTTACTTATCATGTCATTTGGATTGTAGTCCTTAGAGACAGCGATGTTACCAGAATGCCATGTTATGTTCTCACAGTAAATATTTCTTGTTTTTTGGGAAGACAGTAAAACAACCAGGACCTCATCCATTGAAAATGTTTGAGGATGCTAATTAAGTAGCATTTAATTACATCCCTCAGTTTATAGAATCAAATAAATAGACTCAAACTAAAAGGATGAGGAATGGAAGTTTTTAGTCTAAGATACCTTTGCAAAGTGAAGATAAATTTGTATGTATGAGGAATACTTGGAAAGACTAGCCTCTGTCACAAAACTGTTGTGATCATTATAATTAGGAGACTTTGCTGGTGTGGAGGATTATGTATATAGATGTTTTAGTTGAGGTAGGCTAGCTACCGTAACAAAAAAGGAAAACTGCAACACGTCACTGGCATAATATCACAGTAGAAGGATATTTCCCACGTAACGGCTCAGTGTGTGGTCGGAGCATGGGCAGGTGGTTTGTTCCAATATGTATTAATTAAGGAACCCAGACTGCTGGCAGCTGTGCTATCTTCAGTTTGTTCCAAGGTATTGCTGAGAATCAATATTTAGCCATTGGCTGAGGAAAGAGCACAAAGGATAGTTTGTGAGCAGCTTTCACGGGTAAGACCAGGACAGGAAGTGGGAAATGTCGTTTCTGCTCACATACCATTGGCTAGAAATGAGTGACATGGCAACACTCAGCTGCAGGGGCAGTTAGGCATTGTGGTCTAGTGTGTGCCTGGAAAGAAGAAACCTATTTGATAGCCTCCCATTGAAGGGTTATTGTTTTTGTTTTTGTTTAAAATGTTTAAGTTGAAGAGAAATGCAGCGATTTGAGTATTTAACTGATTCAGTAGGTTTCCTTTCTATGTGAAAAGGATTGTAAGGTTAAGTAAACACACAATTAAAATCATGCCACGCTATTTATTAACAGTGAGGCAGTATAAATACAGTAGTATTGCTTGACCAGCTTTCCTTTTGACATTGGCAAAATAAAAGTCTTAACTGTTAAATTAGATTTGTAATAAGCACCAACACAGAAATCATAGAACTTATTAATTTACCCATTGATGATAGATTTAGCTATGACATAAGGAACAGCTTATGTCCATGACGGATAAAAACAATACCAAGTTCAGTCAATCTGATTCTCATTACACACGTATTAATAAATCACATCATTTCAGTGGGGCCTTATCCGTCAGTCACCAAATATATATGAGTGTCCACATTGATGAGGTTCTACAAGTGCTGAGAAGAAACCAAACTAATTGGGAACATACTTTAAAATGAATAATCTGTAATGTAAGATTATGTATTTGCCACGCAAAGTTTGGTATTCTAGGAGTTGAAAGGATTAAAAACACACACCTTGAGATAGACAGGTTCAAATTGTTGACTGAACCTGTTACTCTGGTGTGAAATAGAACAGTAAGAACAAAGAAACACAAATGTGGACAATAAAAAAACACTTTAATTTACTAGCACCAAAATCATGATACAACTTAGAGAATTGCCTAAAATCACATATAATTGGCTTTTTCTTTTCTTTGTTGTGTTAACCAGGGTAATTTGGGTATGTGTCTGTTTTGTTCTCTGGATTCATCCCAACCTAAGAGAAAACTCGTCAGTAATAAGCTAACAGGTTTAATGTCAACACATTAGATTCAATCAGCTGAGTTACACTTAGACTTCATCTTCATATTTAAAAATAAAAAAGCATTTAATAGAGACTTGGATTCTGTTGTGACAGATGTTACATAATGACTTGAATTGATTCCGAACTGTCCTAAGTAATTCATACAAAAAGGCCATACAAGTTATGTAATAATTCAGATACATTCAGCTGTAATGAATTTAATGACAATTTGGACAAAGCTAAATAGTCACAAGCAACATAAACATAAGATGCAGTGTCGGGTAGAAATATTCCTAAATAAGATAAACAGAATATTTAAGAAGTAAAAACCCTAAGGCCTTGAGCCTGAGCTACTTTATTGTACGGCTGTGGACACTGATAAGATGGGACTGAGAGAGGACAGTTAGAGAGGCTCTCGTCCAACAGCATTTGTGGTCCTGCATATCTTTGTTCCTTAACCCATGTAACCACGTTTCTCAAACTTGATGAAAGTATAGCCAGGTTTTAAAAAGAAAAAGATGCTTGTAATTTCCACAGTTTAAATTGTTTTTATTATAGTATCATTTAAATATTAATATAGGCAAGGCATAGTGGCTCATGTCTGTAATCTCAGCAGTTTGGGAGGCTAAGACAGGAAAAGCACTTGAGGCCAAGTTTGAGATCAGTCTGGGCAACACAGAGAGACCTCCCTACAAAAAATTTTTTTTTAAAAATTAGGATTACAGGTGCATGCCTGTAATCCTAGCTACTCGGGAGACTGAAGCAGGAAGATCTCTTGAGCCCAGGAGTTCGAGGCTGCAGTGAGCTGTGATCATGCCATTGTACTCCAGCATGGGCAATAGAGCGAGACCCCCCCCCCAAAAAATTTATATATATAAGTATATAAACATTTAAAAAGTTGATCTAAGTTCCTTGTGCTCAAGCAACCGTATAAATTCAGCATAGAAGGTAAGCAAAGCTATAAAGTCAAGTGCAGTTTAAATGAATAAGATTAAGATTAGGATTAGGATCAGGAAAACATTCATGAAGGTGGTGTTTGAGCTGGTTTTTCAAGAATGACTAAGATGAAGAGCTGAGTAAATAGAGGTTGGGAGATAGAGGCCCAGGCACGGGAAAGAAAGTGAGCAGAAGACTCAGATAAGTGAGAGTACAGCGTATACATGACCAGAGAACAGTTCCTTTGGGCCTTGTGTAGGTTGGGGTAGGCTCTTTGGAACTAGATCATGGGGAACTTGACTGTTGAGCCAAGGAATGAGGCCAAGGGAATCATCGAAGATATGTGAGCAGAAGAAAAAGATGACCAATACTACTATATTTTAAATTTTAAAAAATGTTATCTGTAGCAATATTTAAATAAATTAGGAGAAAGAAAAGAATGAAAACCCAACCAAGAGGTGCACTCCATGAGGGCAGGTGTTTGGTTCACTACGATATTGCCAGGTCCTAGAACACAGTTGGGTCCTCAGTGAGTGTGTTATGCCTAATGAAGGGGAGGGGACATCCAGTTACAGTGTGCAGGAAATAAAGTCCGGAATAGGTGCTCAGAGTAGAAATTAGCAACTGGAAGCGTGGATTTGGGAGTGTCTATAACTGAATCCTTGAGAAATGTCTAAAGATTGTAAAGGAGAAAGGGTGAACAGGCTAAGGGTGGAGCCTTAACTCCTACGGTAAAGGCTAATTTAAAAGAGAGAAGGTAGCAAGGGGAGATCAGAAAGGTGACTCAGGAGATATATGGGCCCAGAAGCCAAAGGAGCAGAAAGGAGAGTTATCCATTTTTGTACACAACCAGCTTATAAATATTTATTTGGATTTTGAAATCGAATCCTTTTTTTGGCAGACTGACATTGAAGGTTTCATGGATTCTAGTTATTCTAGTGTCAACAATGTTTTTAACAGGTACATAAGACTTTATGTTGAGGGCATCAAGGTCAAACCAGGCAAGTGAAGTACATCCCGGAAGAGTGCTAAATGTCGGGAAATTTCAGGATAAAGTTCACGTTTTGCAATTTAACACACAGTTCTTTTGGACTTCTTGTTACTACATCATTGAGCTAAATATATAACATTAATTTAAGTATGTAACACATAGTAGTTAATAACAGGATAATTATATCAACAAAGTGTTTACTTTATGAATTCACTGAATGTAGTATCTCTGTCAGTGGCCTACCCTGGGATAGTTTAAGTGATTATATTAAGTTTTATTTCTAGACAATTTTCGTGAAACTTATGTTGCCTAAAGCAGGCACATGGTTCAGTTGTTAAAAAAAAAAAATGAAGACATAAGCTCAAAAATAGGCATTGGTTTCTTTATAACTTTGAAAATCATTCTGAATCCTCTTGCTGGAGTGTTTACTACACCAGCTAGCAGTAGGACTTAGCATTAAATTTTCATTTTGATTAACTTGACTGCAGTTATTTCTTGGCTGCCTCTTTACAGCCCACTGTGGAATAAAATTAAAACAGTTTTTATGATACAACAATTTAGTTGCAGAAAACGACATTTTTCTTTTTTCCCTGAATGGCAGTGCGTTCTACCTATGGGTTTTCTGCACACACCCCATGGCTCTGGTTTCTCCCTTCTCTGATCCATCCTTTATAGTACTACCAGGTTACTTTTCCTAAAGCAGAGCTTTGGTCATTTTCTCATCCAAAACTCTTCAGCAGTTCACCAATGCCTCCCTCTCATCCAAGTCCAACTCATTCTTTCAAGAAGGAATGGCTCAAATACTGTAGTTTCCCTTTTATGTTTTTCTTGACATTCTCTGCTGAAGTCCCCATCTCCACTCGAGATTTCTTAGTCCTCTTGCATAGGACTCACCGTGTCCTCCCTTACATACAATTACATGCAAACTCATCTTACCCTCAAGAATGACTTCTTGAATGCAGGGACGAAGTCGTCTTTATATTTTCTGTCCACTCCCCCATTGGCTTGTGCATAAAATATAGTAAAGGTTTGCTGGATAAATGAATGAGAAAGATTTAAAAATAACAAACATGTGAACTCCCTTCTCCCATATACTCGTGATCCTCTTACCCTTTACTTTTTCTTTTTCCCATAGCTTCTCCCCTCTGATTAATTCATAATTATTCATTTTTGTTGTTGGCATTGGCTGTCTTCTTTCTTTTGGATAGTAAGTGCCACAGGGCAGGGATCTTTGTTTTGTTTGATGACATATCCTTAGCGCCTAGAAGAACAGTGCTTGTCATATTGGTTGAATGAATGAATGAAACTTGAAACTAAAGGTCAGCTTCTCCCTGCTTTTTGGATTACTGTCAGTAGTTTTCAAGGTAGGGGACGTTGTGGTGTTTGAAGAACCAGGGGAAAGATGTAGAGAGACCTCAAAGTCAGCTTCTGCCACTTACTAGCCATGCTGCTTTGGGCAAGTTTCTTGACTTCCTGAAGGTCATTTCCTAACCCATTAACAGATAATATGACCTAAATCACAGTGTTTATATAAGGATTACATTTTAGGGGGAAAAAGCATATAATAGAATTAATGGCTCATGTTCCCTGATCACTCCGAACATGCCAGACGTGGTGCTACACACTTTCCATTCCTGCCACTGTATATCTCCACATCCACTCTGTGAAGCAGGGACTGTTGTTGCTCCATCTCACAGGTAAAAAGGAGGAGGTTCCAGCTCCAGACCACACAGTCGTGAGTAGGAGAACATTGACTGAGACCAGGTCTGCTGGACTCTAAACCTGGTGCTTGTAACTCCTCTGCCTGCTGTGTGTCTTCCCTACCCTTTCCCCTATCCTATCCCTCTTGGAGGGGCATGCAGGATGCTGCATCTAGATCTCTCTTCCTGTCCTGACATGGTTGAGGGATGCAAAGAGCTCATGAGTACCAGTGGCCCCCAGGAAAAAGCCAGGTCCTCCCAAATGGTGAAGGGCAGGGGAGCCTGGTTGGAAAAATCTCCCTCATGAATTAGATCCTCCCAGCCCACCCCCACCTTCCTGCTAATAATGTACCTCTACTTCCAGGTCTGTTTGTTTCTGTCCGCTCCCACCCCATAAAGCTTTTAACCTTGTATTTTGCACTACAAAAATAAAGTATTCCTGCATTAAGATTGTTTTAAAAATTGTTGCATTATTGGTTTGGAAACAAATTAGATGGTTTGTGGTTAGAATAACCAAATTGATCATTACAGCCTCTTCTGTTTATTGAGAAAATGCTGAAACTTTTAAGAATTTTTGAGAGACTATAAATGCCATTTCAGAACACACAGTTAAATCACTAATAACTTAATTAGTGTAATACAGTAAGTGTCAAAAATAAGGAAGGCTGTTTTCTGGTAAAACAGCCTTTTCAGGTATTTTCAATATTTTCATTACTAAGCCAGGATTATTGAGATGGATTATTTCAGCATCTTAAAAACGTCTTTCAAGGAACGGATTTCCCTTTTGAAATAGTTTGTCATTAGTTCAAAGGCTAAAAAGTTACTTCAGAAAATATTAAATGAAAAATAATTTCATTTTTATGTTATAAATCTTTGTTATTTTCAGTTGATTGGGAGGTTTGGTTGGAGGCCAAAGAGAACTGGCAGAAACATAAAATTTAAAAGGAAATGTAGGCATTTAATTTCAAGTACTCTTTCAACAGAGAGAAATTTATTTTCAGTAACTTTATTATAGTGATTAAAGGCATAAGCTTTGGAATCCCTCTGACATAGGGTTGAATCCTTGCTTTTCTGCTTATTAATCTGTGTGCTTAGACATGTTACTTAATGTTCTAAACCTTGATTTTTCTCACCTGTATAACAGGAGCAATACCTACTTCCTGAAGTTTTTTTTTTTTTTAAGTTATTACATGAAATAATACATGCAAAGCATCTAAACAGTACTTAATGTATTGCTGGCACTTAACGAATGTTTGTTCCATTATCATTGAAATATAACCATTTAGGTACAATGAAGTATAAATATCTCTGCAAATAAATAGGAAACATTTTTGTGGAATCCCATGTGCAATACAATTGTCAACTTGGTATGGAATACCTTTTTTTTTTTTTAAACCAATTCAGAGGTGAACTTTATCTCATCTTGGGATGAACTATCAACTTCTGCATTGGTGAAGTTTTAACTAATGAAATTTTATTGCAGAGTATGGAGTAAGCAGATGTGAATTCCAAGTTTCTTATGTAAAATTATATTTTCTAGGAGAATGCATAGAAGGGCTGCGGGAAAATGACTACCTTCTGATTCATTCGTGCCGTCAGTGGACCACCATCACTGCCCATAGCCTGGAGGAGGGACACTATGTCATTGGGCCAAAGATAGAGATTCCGGTACATTATGCAGGTAAGACTCCTCTTACGGGGCAAGAAAAGACAGAGAGAGGAAGGGGACTTGAATAGCTAATTTTTTTTCCTCTAGGATTGTCTATAAATTAGAGAGTAGAATGACTTAGAAAAAGAATCAAATACTTTTGTGTAGTTATTTTATGGATCAGTGAAAGCTCATTCAGATTCATTTTGTCACAGATATTTCTGACAAATGCATGTAGTTAAATAAGGATTCTTACTAGGTATTTATAAGATGAAAATTTTGCAAACACAAAGAACTTCTCTGTAGTCTTAGTATTAAGATCAGTACATGTAGTTAACCTCTAAGCTGTATGTGGTCCTGTCTGAGAGTAACCCTTTACACAACTTGAACCTTGCTTTTGTGAATGACTTTGTAAAGATTTCACAAGATACCATTTCACAAAGGAGCATTGTGGTGTGGCTTTAAGAGTATGGGATTGTAGTTTAGATACCTGGACATGACCCTCTTTTTGACTAGGCATTTAGAACATAGGCAACTGAGAACACCACAATGCTTTAGTTAAATAAAGGTAATAGCTGCCTTCTTACCTCACTTTGGACTCCATTCAGTGCAACAATGCCATTTAACTAATTTTTATGGAGCAAATTCTTTGTGCCAGCACTGTTCTAGGAGCTTAAGATACATCTAGTGGCTTAAATAAACTTGTAGTAGTAGTGGCTTATAAATGCAGTTTTTTAAAAAAATTTGTTACCCTACACTCTCTTTTGCTGCTTATAGTTCAATGTATGAAGACTCTTAACCTTTTCTCTGTTACTCGATTTTTTTTTTTTTTTGAGACAGGATCTCGCTTTGTTGCCCAAGCTAGAGTGCAGTGGCACAATCATAGCCCACTGTAGCCCTGGATTGCTGGGCTCAAGGGATCAGCCTCCTGAACAGTTGGGACTACAGGCATGAGCCATCACTCCCCACCCAATTTTTTGAAAGTGTGTAGCGGACATTTTTAATCAACTAGCCATAAATTGTGCAGCCCTAGACTACCATTGTGTTTTTGAGTGACATCTCTACAATGCCCAGAGAGTTATCTGTTTGGAAAAGGGACCTTGCTGTATTCCCGCTGTCTAGACAGTAGCATATGGTATTAGCTGAATAAATATTTAATGAATTAATGAATGAATGGTTTGGTACCTACCTCTTTTGATTCCTAGGAGTCTTCTATTGCCAATATGATCCAGCTTCTCAAAAATCCTTCTCATTCAAAAAAATGTGTAAGAAAGAATTTCTATGGCCTAAAACTTTGTTCTCTAGGAATAGCCTTACAGTGAGATTGGGAGCCAGGCAAACAGGGCAGTTTTTATAGGGGCAGAGAACAAAACAAACCTTCCTACCCCCTGCCCAGTCTCTCCTTCGAATGGTTCCCACAACAGGTAAGATCTGCGTTATTTTTAGCAGGCTCCAAATGCTGGTTTCTGTCTTCATGGAAAACCAAAAAGAAAGGTAAATTACTACAGTGCTTCATTATATATACGGTTTTACCTAATCTGCCATATTCTTCTATTAATAGATTAAGCTTTAGTCTTTTTCCCCATACCATTGTGAACAGCTCTGTCAAATCAGTCTTCCCAAAAGAATGCTTTCATTTTATCCTTTCCTCAAATCCCTTTAGAGACTTCATACTGCCACTGGGTTCTTTGACTTATTGCCGAAGGCCCTCCAGGGACTGGTTCTAGTCTACTTCTCCAGACTTATCTTTTCTACTCCCACTCTAGCTAGATTAGTCATCTCACTGTTCCTTGAACATACTAGACACTTTCCCACTTACATCATCCCCCAGCTGGAGTTGCCTCGGCGGCCGTGCTGCATCTCACAGCCCATCATGGCATTGGGAGTCTGCAGGCATCCTCTGCTGCCCCATGTGGCCACATTCGTTTGGCACACGTCGTCAGTCTTTGTCCAGTTACCTTTCAGCGTGTGCACGCGTATCTTCACTTATCAGTTGAGCTATACATTCCTTAACAAGTTATACCAATTCTAAAATAACTCTTGATAATCCATTGGATCTGCACACAAAAGATATAATTCTTTGTGGCCTTGGATGCTCGAACTAGGTAGGGATCTCAACCATGGCTACACATTGGAATCACCTGGGGAGCTTTAAAAAGACTGATGCCTGGGTCCCAGCCCCAGAGGTACTGGGTTAATTGATCTGGAGTGTGATCTGGGCAGCAGGATCTTAAAAGCTCCCCCATGGTTAACATATGCAACCACAGTTGGGAGCCCATTGTTCTGGAATGGACATCCACTATGTCACAATGTCAGATGATAGGATTTCCCAAGACACCTGCAAATATTTGCAAATGTTTTAGGATTTTGAACATTTTTATTAACAGCCGTCCAGCTTCCGCTGGTAAGAAAGATTATGGTATGTTTAGCAGCTTACTCTTGATCTGTAAGGAAGATAATGGTATACTAACCAAGAAACCAGGCATCATGTTGCAAATGGTAATTTTTTTTTAACGTAATTGAGGTGCCAATACTAAAAGGAAATGTGGGCACTAAGATCACACCACTTTACATGAAAGGAGAGAAAGTATATTCCAGAAAGAAAAACTTGAAATAGGACCAGATGATTTACGAGATCATTTGCCATTAGACAAAATAGAATGAAGGGTTGGTCATGAGTGTCTAAATTTTCTCAGCTGTCTTCCCAAACTGCTTCAGTAAGAAGCTTAGGTAGAAGTTTGAGGTACAAATAAACACAGTTGATCTTTTTGTTTGGGGTTTCACATCTTAAGATGGCACCAAGAAATTTGTTTTATAAAGACAAAGTTAGTGATTTACTAGTTTTTAAAAAATATCCTGGCCGGGCGCGGTGGCTCACGCCTGTAATCCTAGCACTCTGGGAGGCTGAGGCAGGTGGATAGCTCAAGGTCAGGAGTTCAAAAAAATATCCTGTAGGGTGGGCTAATAGGTCAATAGGGTGCAGTATGCTTTAATTACAATGTAATTGAGACTTGTAAGTCTTGACATGATTGATCCTTTCAGAGGTTACATGGGGTATAATTTTTTTTCAAAGAGTATGTTGTTATTAAGTTCAGCCTAATTTGTTATTAGGTTCAGCCCTTGGGAGAGAGAGCATAAAGTATGTTGTGGGGACCAAAAATATCATTTATGTCTCCCTAGCTTATTTGTGCTCTCATTTTAATTAGTAGAGGAATCCCTTATACATGCATATTTTACTAATTTGTCAGAATTTCATCTAGGTTGAGATTAATCTTATGTTCTTTGAGGAAAATTCATAAACAGTAATTAAATATGTTTAAGATAATTGTAATGCCCACCAGCTTTGTAACCAAACAACCTAGTTCGAGTTCTAGTTCTGCCATTTTCTGTCTATATTATTTTGGGTAAGTTACTAAACCTCTCTAAATCTTTATTTCCTCATTTATAAAGTGGAGATAATTATAGTATCTTTCTCTTAGGGTGGTTGTGAAGATTGAAAGAGATAATACAGGTGAAACAGCTTTCAGAGGGCTGCCACTTAGTAAGTCTTCCTTAAGTGTTAATGGTGATGCTGATGATATGATAGCAACACAGTGCTTCTAAGGATTTACCTCTTTACCTTGTGCTAATTACAAGTTGGGTTACTTTTCTGCTCATTATAGCCAGTTGAATGCTGATATCCCTCAGTGTTGTTGTGGCTGCTGTTTTTTGTTTTGCTTTTTTAACTTTTTATTTTGAAGTTGCAAAAGTATAATGTACTCTTATGCCATTTACCCAGTTTTACCCATTTTGAACATCATATTGCCATGTTTGTTTTTTAATCCTTCTTTCCCTACTCCCCCCACCAACTGCTTATATAAACATACACACATAGACTCATTTTTTTCTGAATCGTTAGAGAGCAGACAGCATACATCCTCCCCCCCCCACTTCACTGTGCATTTCCTAAGAGCATGGATATCCTCTTATGTAACCACAGTCCTGTCAGCAAATTCAGGACACGTAATACTTTAATCTAGAGTCCATGTTCCAGTTTTGTCAGTTGTCCCAATAGTGTTCTTTATTGCATTTTTTTCCCTCCTGGACAGTATCCAGTCTAGGACCATTTATTATATTTCACTGTTCTGTCTCTTTAGTGTCCTTTTATCTGGAGCAAGTTCCTCAGCCATCCTTGTGTTTCATGATACAGACATTTTTGAAGAATACAGGCACACTGGTTTCTAGAGTAGCCCTCAATTTGGGTTTGCCTGTCTCCTCGTGGTTGGATTCAGGTTACACATTTTTGAGTGGATTGCTATGTATGTGATGGCGTGTCCTTCCCAGGAATCACATCTGGAGGCAAGGGATGTCCATTTGCCCCACATTGGTAATGTTCATTCTGATCACTTGGTTAAGGTGTTGTCTGATTTCTCTGCTGTGTAATTAACATTTACATTAACATTTGTGATTACTAGGAAATTTGAGAGGAAGTGCTTTTAGACTCTGTCTTGCTCTTTCTCTAAGTCTTCCCTCTCCTGTTCCTAACCCTTCCCCCCTGTTAAGCAGCTATTGAGGATTTCTGTCTGATTCAGTTTTTATATGAGAATGGCAAAACGGTGCTTTTCTAACTTAATCCCATCGTTGCTTCTTGTATTTGTTAGTTGTCATTTTGGAGTAAGGAAAAGTGTTTCCTTCTCCCGTTTATGCATTTATTTACTTATTGCTATCAGCATGGACATACGGATTCTTGTGTCATTCAGTGTGTTATTACTGTCCTTATTTATTTGGTGTTCAGATTGTCCCATATTTGGCCATTTGGGTATAAGCTGGCAACTGTATCTCTGTGACAGGCCCCCTTCATTTTTTTGAGCATGTCCTTGTTTTCCGGCACTGGTAGCAACCATTCTTTTCAATCAGTATACTGTTTCAGTTGGGGATCTTGCACTGTACTGTTTCAGGCAATACTCCTCACTCTGTGATCTTTGTTAAGGAGGTCCCTTGGAGTTGGGCAGTGCACAGCCTGGGCAGCCGTACTGAGCTCTATTCACATATATTTTGGAAAGTGGTAAAAGTCACCATTTTTAAGAAATCATAATTCAGAATGCCTTTCCCATGTTCTTCATCAGAAATTTTCATGAAATGCTTCACGTAGAAAGAAATAATTTCATCATACTTTGAGAAAAGATAAATACGGTTTTGAAGTTCCTATCGGTGGTAGTAAGAATCTCCTTATACTGAATTCTGACATTATCAGACATGCTTTAGAAAAATAAACACTTCCTCATTCTGGCAAAGTAAGTTTTTAATTTTGGAGAAAAGGTGTTTTCTGGATATAACAAATTGTTGATTCAGGGAGAGAAGGTGTCCAGTCACATATTTTGCTAACAATAGAGAACCCACTGAGGAAAAATTGGCATAGATTCAAAAGGCATCACAGATAAATTTAATCTAAACTTTCTAACTTCACATTGCTACCAAAAGGGCAAAGGTTTCCTAAGAGACGTACAGTAGGGAACTCAGAATTTTTCTGCGTTGTGCATGCTCAGAACACGTAGCTCAGAACTGCCTGGCACCGCGTCAGACGCTGCAGACTCACCCTGCACTCCCACTCCTCTCCCCGTCTTGTATCCTGACTTCTTAAACAAAAACATCTATCACAAAAATTTTTTTAAGAAAAGCCTAGCAACTTAAATCTAGCCAAGAATTTCTAAAAATGGATGGTTTTCATGTTATTACACAATTCACGTATCTATCAAATCCCTTTTGTCTCTGTAGCACAGCATGGTCAGTCAAGAACATCCCAGGTTGGTCACACTAAAGCTCATGCCTCGGGGTCTCCATTTACGCCGACCCCTTCTAGGGCCTGAAGCCTAATTCAGTATGTATAATTTGACATTTAAAAAAAATGAATGTAAACCGAAAGCCCCATAAAAACCTAGATATGCCATTCTGTGTCTGGAGTTTTATTTACCTTTCTAAGCTCCAAGTACCTGCTCTGTAAAATGGAGATTTGCCTTAGAAAATGTTACGAAGATTGTCTGAGATCTAACTTGTATAAATGGCTCTGCACGGTGCTGGCCCATGAGGAATATTAAATCGATGATAACCTCCCCCCTCTCTCACCTCTCATGAAAACCCTCTACAGAGAGACAGCTTTGAGAAACCAAATGGATCAGAATGTGAGGTGTCTGCCTATTTGTGGTACACTAATTTGCGAAGTAATGCAATTCTGAATGAGTTTATGAAAATTTATATCATTCGGTGGCATGCTCACTGTCATGGATGAACAGATTGCTCTTTGAACATAAGCATCTGAGATGAACCCCAGCCATGTTGGGCTTCTATTTTTAAATTTTCATCCTCCTGCAAGTCTGGTGAATCTGTAACAAGCTAAAATGATCTCAGTACTTCCCTCCTAGTTACAATATGTACAGAAATAAGCCACACTCGAGCACAAGGTTGGTGAGAATTGCTTATGCAGTCTTCAAGGCCCTTGCTCAGCAAGCACCTGGATTTATATCAGCAGCGCCTGTTTTTAAAAATGGTGGGATATGCCATGTCTGTCTCTTGGGCAAAATTATAGTAATGTGGCATCTAACATAACCTTGAATTGTAATTACTGAATGAAAGGAAGTGTTGAAACAAGCTAATTTTATTCTCCTGGGTTACAAGTTTAATTAGCATGAATCATCCCTTTACAAAAGTAGCTACTAGTGTTGAACAACACTTTGTGTACTTTCTCTGTTACGTGGGAGAAAGCTTATGTGATAAAATGGAAAACTTTCTTTTTAAAAGCCCTAAGAACTGATCCAGTACTCTGAGGAATGTTTATCTCAGTGAGTTTTGCCATTAATAAAATATTAGATATCTAAGACATAACCATTTTTCATGATTGACTCTAGGTTACAGTTAACGACTAAAATTTATTACTGCTTACTATTTCCTAGGTACTTTGTAAACTCAGCATTTTACTGTTATTACTTCATATAACTTTCACAGCAAAACCGTGAGGTGGGTTCTGTTACCTGCATTTCACACAAGTACAAACTGAGGTTCAGAGATGTTAAGTATCTTGTGATATTACACAGTTAGTAAGTGTGATTTGAACAGGTCTGCCCAACCTCACCACTGTCCCCTGGAAAGTGCTAGAAAACACTTTCCACATAGAAAGCATCTAACCATCCTAGAGAGGGGAGAGTTCTGTTAGAATTAGCCAGTAAGTTGAGTAAAGCTTCCGCTTTTTGTCCTTTCCACATGTCACTCCCCACTTACATTCAGACTCTAGGGAAAAATTAAGGAGATGTGTAAGTCTCCACCTTTTCAGATTTGTAAGCCATCTGCATACAGGAGATGTTCCCACTTCTGAGTAAATTACAGGGAAGATGCAAAACAAGAAGAGCTTCCAGGCGAGCCCCTTGGGCTGTGGAGGGGGAAGCTGCTAGGCCCAGGGAGGTGGTCATGTCAGAGGCTGGGAAAGGGTCTTTTAAGTGTTGACTAAGGAAATTGATGATCTTCAGCAGGATGGTCTCAACCAACAAAACAGAGGGAAATTAGATTACAAAAGGGGGTTAAAAATGAGTGGAAGGTAAGACAGTAAGCAAGGATCACCTATTTTTGTCAAGATGGTTTATATTAAAGGGAAACCGAGAGAGAGAGAGAGAGAGAGAAGACATAGGAGTGGAAGGCTTTTGTGTATTTCATTTTTTAAGAATAATGAAATCTGAGGAATCTTTCTAAGCTAAGGGGAATGATACAGAGGAGAAAAGAGAGAGAAACTAAGAGGTATTTGTTATTCTCTCTCTCTTTCCATCTCATTACCTATTTAAATTTTGTAACTGCTGTAACATAGTGTTTGTGGTCAAACAGAGGGAGAATGTGTCTTTCACACATTGGTATGCATGCTCATATTGTAACTCAAAACAAGGATGAAGAAACTCTGTAAGCATGTTGGCCAGAAGAATGGAGTTAGGATTGTCACCAGTCTTTGGCGTGTGGCTTTTCTAGTCTCCTCTCATGGCTTAAGAATAATAAGCTCAAGGAAATGTGAATGTGAATGGTATTCATGATGAGATGATGTTAGGGAATGATTTTGGTTTAACTTGTTAGTTGTGATATCGGTATTATAGTTACAATGGAAAATATCCTTATTTTTTAGAGAGACATGCTGAATTATTTAAGGGGAAAATGTGATAATTTATAAAATACTTCAGCAAAAACAAAAATAAAAATAGATGAATATCTGGCATACTGGTAAAGTTGTTAAATCTAGCTAAAGGGCGTATGGGTGTTCATTATCTTAATTAAAGGGAAAAATTGACTTGATGACATGCCAACCAGCGGCAAAGGGAATTGTATTATTGACCTCTCATCTTACATGGTATTCTCACCGAAACCACTCTGCCACCACCCTTCAATCTTATAGTCTAAAGTAATTTTTCTAAGGGTGAATCTTCATCTTTCACTGGGTTGCTTTGTTCCAGTGTTAAATGTTTGTGGCAACAACCCAGTGAAAGGTGAACTCAGGAAGAAATGATTTTGTTTTCACAATATGATGGAACCATCCCAGCTAGTGGCTTCTATGGAGACCTAATTCCTCCCAGCTGTGGCTAGTTTCTAGGGGCTGACCCAGTTGGTGGTAACGATTTAAATATTAAAGGAGTGTGGTGGGTGGATATAAAACTTGGGAAGAAATGAACTATTTTTTTTCTTATTTTCTTAAAAGCTTTATGAGAGAGATGGAGAGGGGTGATATGAGCAAATACATTGGAAAGTTATTTGATGTTAAACAAAGTAAGAATTCTCAATTGTTCTATAAACTCTGGTAAAATAATAAAAATTTTAGAATCTCTTTTTTGCTGTTTTCATGTTTCAACCTGTTTACTCTCTAAATCCTTACAAGTCATATACTGGATCTACAAATAGAAAATCTAGTATTAAAAAAACACAAAAACTCTAGCACAAAGCAGGATTGGCATCTGGAGTTCAAAACACCTAGGCTGCTGTTTCCTGTTTCTTTTCTACTCGTATTTAGGTACTCGGTGGAAAGTTGGTCCTTGAAAGGGCTAACTCCAGTTCAAGTGTAATGTAACCTATGAGATGATGTGATTAACATCAGGTGGAAAGTTTGAACAAGCTCCCTGTCACCACACTGTTAATGGAGTGTTTATAGCATAGGTGGGAATGTGTTTGTCTCACTTCATAATTTGATTTCCATATTGGATTTGTACCTCTAAGAAGTAGTGACCTTTTAAAAGATTCCCCTTTTAGGAATTGCTTTGAGCTTTTTCTATTTGTGGAAAACAGACCTAATGGGTTCCAAAACTGATGGCAATGCTAGTAACACTTCCTGAAGTCACTCAGCTCAATTTCTTAGGATTGGCATCACTTGCCTTTATGATTCACTCTCCAGGGAAGTTGTGCATTGGCTTTCTGTTAAACCTCTGACCCATCCTCGTGGTTGTTGGGTGTACTCTAACAGCAAAACAACAAACCCTGCGCACCGTGTGAACTTTTCTGACATTTGGGGCAAGAGGGTAGATGATTCAGACACGTTCATGTTGGTTTTTAGTAAGGTATACGTTACGCAGTTCCTCCAACATGTTAGAACTGGTTTACAGAACACCATGGGGTTTGTCCCTAATAGTGTGAGACAAGCAAAATAAACACAGAGCTTTTATTTTCTAGATGTTAAAAATCACTGTAGGTAAATGAAATGCAGTGGGCACATAGACATTTGAAATATTCCATTCCTCCATTCCATGCCTTTTACATTTTATAAGTTTAATACTCAGTGGCAGTTATGGTTTTCCTGACAGCCCTTCACGCCATTTCATAGTCCCACTCTTTTCCATTAATGAAACCAGCCACCTTGTGTGGGAATCTCGATCCTCGGTCCACCTGGGTCCCTTTCTTGGCTCCCAGAGTGATCATATGCCAAGTCTTGTTAATTGTCCTTCCACAGTCCCTGTCGAAGCTGCTCCGCCTTTCCACCCTGACTGTGTCTCACCTGCTTTAGAGACCCAGGTGTCTTCCTTTCCTCCTCCAATCAATCATCTGTGTTATTGTTAGGTTATTTTTTTCCAAGTACGACTCTGCTGTTCCACCAGCTGGCCAGGACTTCTCAGAGCTGTTCCCCATGAGAGTACAAACTCTGGACTAGCACTGGGCCCTTCTGAGGTCTGCTGTTCACTTGACTAAAAGTGCGATTCTCCAGGAGACACCCAGCGGGCACTTGCTGCACCAGGCTGTGTTGCTCAGACAGGCTCTGCCCTGCCATATTCCATGCTGCTGCTTCTGCTTGGACAGCTCACATGTCATAGTCACCACCCAATTGTGAAATCTTGCCTCAACCACCCAACCTTCTTCAAGAAGCTTTTCCTAATCCTCCATGCCATATAATTACAGTCCTTCCTCTTGAGAGTCCCATAACAATTTATACCCAAGGTAGTTTCTGTGTTGCTCTTAGTCTTCCCACTACTCAGTGCTCCTTTGAGGGACAGTCCTCTCTCATATGGCATCTAACACAGGCTTGAATGCTTTAAGGGCTCAATAAATATTTTTGACCCCACTGAAATTGACTTGTCTGTAAAGGGCAAACTTTTCTTGGGTAGGTTTACAAAGATGCCTGTGAACTGCCTGGAGAGCAAGTCTGGTCTCAGGCTTGAATCAGACAGATACAGCTCTAAGACATTGTCAGTGAAAGGTGATCAAAAGTGCTTGCACAGAAGTGCACACAGAATGCCACAGAACTGTTGAATAAGGAGCAGTGACTTCTCTCCAGGAGTGGGAGGTGAGGGCCTTCAAATGAACAAGGGAGAAAAGGGCATTCTAGACAGAGTACCAGCTGACCAAAGCTTTGGATTGTGGGTGACAGACGGTAACTTAAATGGTTTGTGGGATAGAGAGGAAAGAGTATTTAGGAGATAGAGTTAGAAGCCTAGTTTCAAGCAAATTCTAGACTAAATTATGGGAACTGTAATCTCTGTGCCTTGGGGAGTTCCTCTAGAATCTGCATTTTAAAAAGATTACAGAAGGGCCACCCCCCCTCCCTTGCAGGTGCCTTAAATTGGTCAGGTGTGGAGGCTTAGAAGATGGTGAGACATTGCAGGTGGGAAAACCGGTCAGGAAGTTGTTAAAATAAACTTGATGAAAGATAATGAAGACCTGAAAGGGGGGAGGGAGGAGTTAATGAGGTAAAAATTGGTATTTAGATAAGAGGAACCAAGGAAAAAGGAGAGAAAGATAATTCTGAGCATTTTAAAAACTTTTCTCCAGTTTTTAAGAAACAGATTTAAAAAAAATAAATAACCTCCTAGGTATAGGCAGTTGATTTTGCACACTTTTTCTTACTCTATTTACTATTAGGAAGAATTTTTCAAGTTCTTCCTTATAAGAAATAAAGCGAGAAAGTAAAGATTTCTTTTAAAAAACCGTTGGTGATCTTTTGAGACCCTAAGGGCCTTCTAGTAGAAGTTTCCTGTCATCTCAGATATCGGACCTCTAGACTAACAAGAATGTTCTTATCTATTTAATTCTCGGGCCTGCCAGGTCTGTCATAGGTAGGAGTTCCACAGAAAAGCGTATTTGGAGTAAAGGATCAGATGAGAGAAAAAACGGTATACAAAAATCCCAGGCTCTGAAAGATTGATACCATCAATATTTGATAGTTTTACCTATATGTGGCAATTACTTATTTTCTGTACCTAGTAGGAATTCTTTGTTCTAAGTGTCAAAATCTAGAAAAGCGTGATGAATTGAATGAAATATTCTGGTCACGTATTTTCAATACCGTGGTACATTTCTCTGTGAGGGAGAGTATATGTGTTGTAGGTTTACTCATCGTGATCAAAACATCTATTACTGAATCTGTCAGTTTTTAACTCTGTCACTTCCTTAGGAAAAAGAGCGATTGTTTTCTTTCTTTAACATAGACCAGTGGTTCTCATCCCAGTTGAACGTTTGTACCCATTTCCCCACCCTGGGGACGTTTGGCAGCCTCTAGAGATATGTTCGATTGTCACAGCTGGAGGATGGGATAATACTGTAATCTGGCGGGTAGAAACCAAGGATGCTACTAAACATCCCACGGTGCACAGGACAGCCCCCACAACAAATTACCCAGCCCCAAATGTCAATGGTGTCGAGGCAGAAAAAGCCAGACATTTTAATATTGTTATTATTTTATTACTACTGATAATCATTTTATTTTCTGCTCCATTAATAAAAAATTCTCCCTCTTTGGACAGAGGCCACCAGACAAACATTGTCTAGAAAATTAGTATCAGACTTGATTTCTAAAACATAACCAGTTGTTGCCCAGACAAAAAAAAAAAAAAAGCTCAACGGGTTGTAAGTCAGCATTACTTTCTGCACATACCTCATAAGACTGATAGCAACCGTGTGTGTCATGGCAGAAAAATTCAGGGGGTAGCCGTGAAGCAGTCCCTTTAGTTACAAAAGCTTTGTTTATTTTCCAGAAGTATCCTGGCTCTTTTCTTCTTCCTTTATTTTCAGAAAGGGTGTATCTGTAAATGCCTAGAATAAACAGATTTTAAAAGAGTTAAAACAGCATTGCAAACCTGGTCTACCTGCTTCAGAATACAATATACACCTACATGACAAGCGGTTCTTAAAATGCTGTTGAAATTAAGAATTTAACAGGTGCTCATGCGAAGTCAGGATATGGAACTCCCTTTCCCAGCTCCCCCTGCCCCAGTGTATCGCCATTTCTCTTGTTTTGCTAATTCTCCCCCCTTCCCAACATTTTAATAACAGCATTTTTTTTCCTTAAGTTTGGGCAACTGCATAGAGAGTCAAATCTAAAAGGAGAGACTCCATTGAAGCGTTGTTGCTGTAGGTCTGTGGATCTATTCAGATATTAACTGAGTAATTGAAGACCTGCTGGATACTGGGCAGTGGATGCAGAGGGTGAGGGGACAGTAGAGACAAGGCAGTGGTGGCAGTTAGGACCCACCATAGCAAGTATTCAGGGAGCACCTCCCGTGTAGTGGCTGAGCCAGTGCATTACACATTGCCATTATCTCATTTGATATAGAAACTGTTCTTTTCTGGATGAGGAAAGCAGGCTTTGGGATCTTAGCCAAGGTCCTACCATCAATAGGTGGTGAAGTCGAGGTTCAACCCCAGAGCCACCCAATTGCAGAGCCGAGCACTCAACCTGCAACCTGCAGCCTGCTGCAGTGGACAGATGGCAGTGTTCTTGTGACCCTGCTGGGTTTGGACTGTCCTGTAAGCAGTGAGCTCATTCCCATGATATTATATTTGTGTTTTAGAGATAACTCTTTGTCAGCAGGTGGAGACAGCCCTTTGTGGCTAGCAAATGGCATAAGTAAAGTGGAAATAGCAAATAATATATTCCATTGTTCCCTGAGACTGCTGAGGACTCTGGATTCTCACGGACAGGCTGTCTGAATCAGGAAGAGAAGGATGATGTGCTCTCAGGTATGCGAAAGCATTTTGATTGAGGCTATGGTTGTTCTTTTCTGTTTTTCCATCCCTCCTTTGCTTTTAACCCTCTTGTCAGCCACACTACATAGGTAGTGCTCTTAGCAAGAGTGCTTCTAACGGAAAAAGCTCACAAATCTGCCAGGGCTTTTTGTTCCTCCTCCCTCCCATTGGAGCACTATACAGAACAGAAGGGTCTTCTATGTTTTCCCAAGATAACAGTGGGCTTGAGAGAGCACAATCCTTTTACTTGAGCAAAAACCCCATATCTGAACTGAGAGAGCAGACAACTCTGGAAACTTAAAGAATGAAGATATCTAAACTGAACTACAGAATTCCTGGCATTTATCGCTTCACCTAACACCTGATCTCTCCCTAAATACACACACACACACATACCCCCACCCCCCCACCCCCCGGGAGGCTTTTTGTGAGGTGGTGGAAGGAAAATCAGATGATTCATTTTACCTGTTACAGGAACCATTAAGAAATTATCTTTTATACTGTGGTTCTGGTGAGTTTCCATGTGGTAGCCATTGAGCATGTTGCCATGTAGAGGGACTTCTAGTGCTGCTAATATCTAGTCACCTCGGACCACTGTGCTGCTAATATCTAGTCACCTCGGACCACTGTCTTCATATTTGGCAGCTGGCAGACTTTGAATGACACAGGCTCCAAGGTGTCCAGGTGGCAGGAACCACCTTGGGTCAGTTCTGTGATTCCTGGCAAAGACTCAAGTTCACCCCCTTCTCCCTAAGGCTTAAAACAAACAACAACAGCAACAACATAGTTCTGACCTCATTAGAATTACGAACAAGATAAGAGTTCCCACTTTCACTTCTTCTCTTCTGTGGCCTAACACCTTGGATTTTTCTTCCCAACTAGAGTAAATACTGAAATGACAGTGTATAGAGGAGGTTCATTGTCTTGGCTCACCCCGTTAGGGACTATGTGGTTTTATATACGTTGTCTAACTTTTCTGTACCTCAGTTTCATTATTTGTAAAATTGACAGGTGTTTGTCATGGGATTAAATGAGTAGATTCTTATATGGTTCAACAGTTAAATACATGAACAAGTATTGAATTACTGCATGTCTTATTCCCCATGTAGAATTGTTCTCGAAGGCACATATTATACAGAATAGGTTTTATTTTTAGAATCATTCAGGCATTTTACTTTCACCTTTCATCCTCTACTTTCTGCCTTATCACCTTGATGTACATATTTCTCCAAAGGTAACTGCTTAAAATTAATGCAGATCTTAGTTGCTTTTGTTGGAGCTCTACTGTTTTGCTCAAACCTAAGACAAGGTCTAGCATAAGGTCTAGCACAATTCATTACTATGAATTTGGCTGAAGCTAGAGGTAGAACATAATCATATGGGCACGTGTCGACAAGGGGAATGTCACTTGCAGAGAGGGTGGGGAGCTTAGTCGTTGATCCAGGAACACATAAGCTTATATTTAGAAAACCAACCTGCAAATTAAAAGAAGCGCTGTTGTCCAGAGCAAGAAGTGGAGTGATACGTAATGATTGAATACAATGTAAAAAGTTGGCTAGCTGCCCAGAAAAGGAATTTGTGACTGTGTGACCTTACTTGACCTTCATCAGAGTGTCACCTTTCTAACGTCTACTTGAATTCCTCATGTCTTTGAAGGCTATGCATGAAACATCTGATAGGAGATTTGTGTGAATGCTGGGTTAATGGTCTTTTGTGGAAGCTGAAACTTTTTACATCTGAGAACTCAAGTGAGTCATATCTTTGTTGTTTATGAAAGCTGTTGAAATCACACACCAGGTTTTAAGCATTCAAAGCTCCCAGGCAGTGTATTGGCAAAATGCAATCTGTAAGGACATTGTCCATCAATAATGAACACTGTGTTGACATGGTTTACTTAGGTGAATGTATTTTGAATTTTGAAACTATTGAATTTTGAAAGACATTCTTATCTGTAGTTTTATAAGGCCTCAGAGACTAATTTACAAAAATAATTGCAAGAGACTTCCCCTAAATTGACACCATTGACAGTAAGTCTGGTCCACTGTAAAGCAGGTGATGGAAAATTGCTAAGTTCATATCTCTCAGGAGGTTGAGAAGAAATCAGGATGGCACATAGTACCAACCTTAGAGGTTTTCTTATAGAATTGCCTGTGGGTGGCTAGAGCCTAACATGTGTCAGCTGTTCCCTTCTGGCGGCAGCTTTTTCCAGATGTCTTATTTTCAGGTGGCTTTGCTTGTAACAGTATCCCTGAAGACCTGGAAATTTCACTTGTTTCACTGTTTCTTGTCAGAATCTTCTTGGGAAAATATCGAAGAAGAGAAAATGTAAGTATTTTTTCTCCCCTTTTTATAACTTGCCAAATCCGAAGATGGTATCGAATAGGTTATTACCCAAAGAGAGAAAGTTCTCTTCACCTTCTGCACCGTTTTCCACTTGTTTATGCGAGTGAAAGGGGAGGGACATGGCACCTAGGTGTTCTGCTGTTTCCTGGAGAACTCGGCCAAGGAACTGGGAAGCAAGGTGTGCAGCAGGAAGTGCCTGTCACTCCTTGTCTCCCTTGACACATCACCCTAAAGAACATGTTGATTGCCACTGGATCAGTTGGGGGTTTGAGTTCTGCATAGTCTCGTCTACTGTATTACTGGGGTTCCATTGACTTTATACTTGTGTCTGTTCCATGACGGTTGTCTCAGTCTGTCCAGGCTGCTATAACAAAAATACCATAGAGCAGGTGGCTTATAAACAAAAATGTATTCTCACAGTTCTGGAGGCTGGGAAGTCCTGGGCAGATTCAGTGTCTGGGGAGAGCCTGCTTCCTGGTTCATAGACAACACCTTCTCTGTGTGTCTTCATGTGGTGGAATGGGTGAGGGTCTCTCTTATAAGGACATTAGTCCCATTCCTGAGGCTTCCAGCCTCATGACCTAATCACTTCGCAAAGGCTGTACCTCCAGTTGCCATCACACTGGGGGTTGGGTTTCAGCATATGAATTTTGGAGGGGAGGATAACAAATGCTCAGCTTATCATAGTGGTAGAAAGAAATCCCTTCCCCCAATTGAAACTTAGTTCTTACCTAAGTAGATCATATTTCCTTTTATTAAAATATGTCAGAAAGAGTTGAGTTTTGACATTATAAACAAGAAACAGAATTATCTTCCAAGTTGATACAGCAACTTTATGTGTCCCCTTCAACTAGGCTATTTACCTATTTAGTTTTCATTCTCCCTCTTTTTTAAAAAAGAATTTATTTTCTTAGAGATAGGGTCTTGCTCTGTCACCTAGCTTGGGGTGCAGAGGCATGATCATAGCTCACTGTAGCCTTGAACTTCTGAGCTTAAGCAGTCCTGTCTCAGCTTCCCAAGTAGCTGGGACTACAGGTACGCACCACCATGCCCAGCTGATTTTTCACTTTTTGTAGAAATGGGGGTCTCTTTACGTTGTCCAGGCTGGTCTCAAACTCTTGGCCTCAACTGATCCTCCCAAAGTGCTAAGATTATAGATGTGAGCCACTGTGTCTAGCCTTCATTCTCTGTTTAAAAATAAAAATTAAGATATTCCTCATGAATGCTTTTAAATTTGCTGTATGCAAATGAGGGAGAGTGATTAATGCAGGAAGGCATTGTCAAACATATTCCAATATCTGCCAGCATGACTTCTATGGAAGGGAACTGGCATCAGCCGTGAGAGTAGGAATGAGGGCGAGGGGAGAGAGAGCTGTAACCAAAATGAAGCTGCCTGGGAGCTGCTGTTGCTCTACTAAAAAAGACTACACAACCTCCAGTTTCTACAATAACCCCCCATGTCCTGCTCTCTTCTCGGGAAATCTTTGTGGGCTACCTTTTCTGTGTTACAATTCTGACCTCTTGCCCCATTTCCTGCTAGAGCAAACCCAAGCCAAATCCAGGGCCATTCAGCTGACTGGGCCAGTTCAGCCAGTATTCCCAGCTTTGTTGACATTGCCACACCACACTAGGCAGCTTTGTGTGTTGCTCTTTTTCTTGGTGTGAACCAGGAGACAGGTGTGGAAGCTTCACAGGGTGGGACTTGTCCCTCTCTGATGACTCACTGGGTGCCACTCTTTGGGTGTATATTGTCAGTACCCCCTTGCTAAGAGGCTGTTTGCCCTCAGAGGTGTGGCTTCCAGGGTTCTACCCCTAAGATTCTGTGTTTAAACCCCTGGAAACATTCCAAGTGGTTAATTGCTTTCTACCTTCTAAAAATCAATAGAATTGGGTGTGTCTGTTTCCTGGGCTGATTGTTTTACATTATGTTTCTCAGAAGTAAGAAACAGATTAGAAGTATTTGGTTTTGATTTAGAAGAGAGACTATACTTCCTTTTATGTGTATGTTTGAAATTCTGATAACTTAAAGGGTGGTTTAGCGGTAAAAATGTAATTCACTTTATTAGTCCATAATAATCTTGTTGACAGTAAATGTTTTCTGTCTGCCCTGTATGTGTGTGTACAAATACACAGCAGGGAAGGTATGAAAGGATGGCCACTAAAAAGTTAATGTTGGTTATATCTAGGAGGTGAGATTTCAAATAATTTAAAAAGCAAAGCAACCCAAACCCACCTTTAACCCTGTTTCTATGTTTAATAGCTTCTTGACCAAACATCTCCATTCCTTACCTCTAACCTCTCTCATTTACTTCCTTAACTCATTGTGGTCTGACTTTTGTTCTCATAACTTTACTTAAATAGCTTTGACTAAGGTCCTTAGCGCATCCTGGTTTCTTCATGTAATGGACATTTCCCAGCTCTGACCTTGCTGGACCTTCCTACTGCATTTGAGACTGTCACTTGTGTCTTTCTCCTCGGCATGCCAAGACATCACCACACACTCCTACTTCCCTTCCGAGCTCTCTTACCCTAGTGTCACCCACCCCTTGGTGTTCAGTGTCACCCAGGGTGCCATCCGTGGCCCACTCCTCTCCCTCCCTTGGATATGTCTGCAGGAATGTCCAGCTCCGCTCAGTATAGCCAAACCTACTGCCTACCCTTAAACCCACTCTTCTTCCTGTATCCTGTTTGGTGGCATCACCACCCAAGCCAGAAATCTGGGAGTCCTCCCACAACTTCATCCCCCACATCCTGTGATTAAAAGTCCCGCTGATTCTATCTTCTTTGCATATCAAGTGTGCCTTAAAAAAAAATACTTCTGTTGCCCTAATTCAGACTCTTTTTGTTTTTTACTTACAATGGCTTTTTAACTGCCTCCAGCTTTGTTCCCCTAAAATTTGTTACAGAGTAGCTGGGGAGGTCCCCAGTATTTAAAACACTGTAAAATCTACCCACCTCACACTTTTCACTTTAAATCTTGGCATGGATCCACAGGCCAGCAAGAGAAAGTCCAACCTCCTCAATATGTCCAAGCAAGGCACTCCCTGATTTACGTCCTGCCTGTGTTCTGCGGTGTTTGGTGTAGTTCCCTGCACCTACTGAGTCATCTCCACATCCATCTCCACCTGGAATGACTGGGCTTGGCTGTGCATCATCTAGGAAGCCTCTCCTGATGCTTCCTTGGTGTTCCCATAGTCCTCTGTCTCTGATGCAGCATGTCCGTATTTGTCATTGTCTTTCCCCCCAGTAGATCCTGAGCTCTTCGAGGATATGTTCAGATCTTCCTTTGTATCTCTAGTGCCTATCAGGACATCTTCCATGTAATCAGACAATAAATCTTTGGATCATTGATGACTTTATGTAGTTTGAGTTGGTGATAAGAATTAGGATATACAAAGATTGTAAACTACTGGTAGTTTGAACATAAGCTTAACATTTTTATTATCTCAGCTTCTGTCACTGATTGCCAGCCTAAATGGTGAAGATGAGGAGAATTGCACTGTAACAGTTTATAGTGGCACTCTGTATTTAAACTTCTCTTGTTTTATGCAGTACATTATAGTTATTTTATTTTGGAATTTCAAATACAAGAGAAGCATGAGAAATTTGGGAACCAAAGGGATATCACTTATAAATTGAGAAATTTTCAGGGGGAAGGATAGGGTCTTGCTCTGTTGCCCAGGCTGGAGTTCAGTGGCATGATCATAGCTCATTGTAACCTCAAACTCCTGGGCCCAAACAATCAATCCTCTTGCCTCAGCTAGGATTTACAGGTATGTGCTAGGACTTACAGGTATGTGCCACCACACTTGGCTGATTTTTTTTTTTTTTTTAAGAGATGGGAGTCTCACTATGTTGCGCAGGCTGGTCTTGAACTCCTAGCCTCAAGCGATCCTCTCACTTCAGTCTCCCAAAGTGCTAGGATTATAGGAGTGAGCCACTGCACCTGGCCAAATTGAGGAATATTGACTTAAATAATTTCACAAAACATGATTGAAATGTTGAGATTTATGCCTGTGGTAAAAATACATCTTACACTTTCATAAGCATGTTTTTATAAGTGATGTGACCATGTTTACTTTAACATTACTATGAAGTAGTGTGCAACTTACCCATCAGTGGAAACTTTTTAATAATTTTCTTGTACAACCTGTTTAAATGGAATCTTGTCTTAAGAAATGGAATCTTGTCTTAAGTACTTTTGGATGATGCGTATAGCAGCTTACAGCTCCAAGAGAAAGGTCATCGTGTTCATTCCCCAAACCTCATAGTTGGAGAAAATGAAGGACACACACACAGTTAGTGGCAGACCCAGGACTAGCAGCCAGGCTTCTGTTTGTTCAGTCTTCTGCTCATGAATGTCCATGTGGTATTGGCAAAACCTTATCTGGGGGAAAGACACTAAAATGATGATGGTTGTGTCAGAGTGATGTTAAGAAAACTCACTGAGGTCATAGGTGGTTTCTTCTTAATTTACAAGATGCACCGTGACATGGTTTAGAAAATCAAGAGGAAATTAAATAAATTTACTTTGAATGATATATGACCTTGCCTCCTACCAAAAAAAAAAATTCTTGAATTTTCAACCAAAGCATTGTTTATTAGCAACTATAAAATTGTCATTCTTTTTTTTTTTTTTTTAATTTTTTGTGATAGAGTCTCACTCTGTTGCCTGGGCTAGAGTGCTGTGGCCTCAGCCTAGCTCACAGCAACCTCAAACCCCTGGGCTCAAGCAATCCTCCTGCCTCAGCCTCCCAAGTAGCTGGGACTACAGGCATGCGCCGCCATGCCCAGCTAATTTTTTCTATGTATATTTTCAGTTGGCCAATTAATTTCTTTCTATTTTTAGTAGAGATGGGGTCTCGCTCTTGCTCAGGCTGGTTTCAAACTCCTGACCTTGAGTGATCCGCCCACCTTGGCCTCCTAAGAGTGCTGGGATTACAGGCGTGAGCCACTGCGCCCAGCCAAAAGTATTCTTTCACTTTAAGAGACTATGGGGGCTTGAGATCTATCTATCCATCCATCCATCCATCTCTATATATTGCAAATATAGATATATCTATATAAAACATAGATATTTTTAAACCTGCAACAAATGACATTACTAACAAAGTTTATGTTAATACTGAAATTAGAAGAAAAGAGTTTCAGATTGGTGAACAGATAGACTTCGGGAAAAAAAAAAGTCTGGCTAATTTCTAACTATCTCTGCTCAAAAACATACAAAAAAAATTTGACATATGCAGACATGAAGTAATTTGAATCATTGTCCAAATTCATGGTGTGAAAAGTCTTTCCACATCTTTTGAAGAAGCATATGGGCCCTGAAATGTGACTCTACGTTTGGAATTAGCTTTGCCTTTCACTCACTCACGCAGTCAGCATGTCTCTGATAACATGCCCTTGTGCCAGAACGTTGTCATCCGTAGAGCTTCTTTGTGGGAAAAGCGATATAATAAAGGCAATATTCAGATGCCATGACAGTTCTGATCTTTCCTTCACTAGGAACCACGGTGTAGGTGTACTGGTCAGGTCAACTGCAGACTAATTTGTCCACCTTCTAAAAGGACGATTATTAAAATTATATTTTTAAAGTAGATTTTTCTTGGTTATCTATTTAAACCGAAGTGCATTACCTTTTGTTTAATTTTAGTTGTTATTACCAGGGAACTATGTTTCTCAGATTCCTGATCAAAATATCTAGCCTAAAAAATACATTTTTAAAAAGCCACATTCGTATTGCCTGGGTGTGGGAAAAAGAAGAGAGTATGTGAAAGAATGAGCTAGAAAAGCATCTAGGGCACGGTTGTGACGGGTCTTTATAGATCCATTTCCATTTGTTAAAATTAATAATTTAGCCACTTGGTACTTAGCACCAGGGTCTGTGGAGATTTTTATGACTTTAATATATAAAAGATAGACTTCCTGCCATCCAGAGGTTATAAATAAGGCAGTGGGAATGGTGATTCAGAGTGGGAAAGGAGACGGGTGTTTTTAACAACTGAAGAAATATTGAGACCTCTGTTTCAATTCTGTGCCGCATTTTGGCCTTACATCTCATGAAAATTGCTTGACAGCTGTGACACACTGTAACAACATGAAGATCCACAGGTACAGTGAAATGCAATAAAGTTTTGAAATAATATAGCTCGGTGTTGATCAGTGGTTCCTCGTTGGCAGCAGACATTTATTAAGCGGCTTTTCCCTGTAGAGGGCCAGGCGCTGGCATAAAGAGGAGGAGAATAACAGGACGCGGCCCTGGCCACTGAGACAGGGAGACCTAAGCTTACAGACAGGTTCTAGTACAAGTCCAAAGTGCCCGGGATCTAATGAAGAACACGTGTGACAACTACAGGGGTTAGTTTTAGAGGGGAGGAGGGATCCGTAGCTGCCAGGGCTTCTTGGGAGACCAAGGCTTGGCTTGAGCTGGGCCTGGAAGGAGGCTCAGGGTCTAAGCAGGTAAGAGGGATGGGAAGAGATAAGCAAGGGTAGGAATGTACTTGGTATATTTAGAGAAAAGTGAAGAGAGATGGATTTGCCTGGAGTAGGATATTGGTTTAGGAGCGAACATCTCAGATTTGTACAGCCTTCTTTGGCTCTGCCTTGTCTCAGGAATGCCCTTCTTCCCGTCCATCCCTCGAGCCCCAGATTCAGTGCCACCTCCCATGTGAAATTTACCTGGCTCCCGTATGCACTTAGTCATTTTTCCCGTGAGCCTCTTGGCTTGCCCTGCTTACTTCCCTCCACCTTGCTCTTTGTGTTGTAATTATGTTTAGTATGTATCTCCCTGGCTTGCTCAGAATTGAAACTGGACCCTTTCATCATCCTTTTACCCCTAAAGCCTTAGGAGAGTGACCAGTTTGGAAATGCCTAATAAATAAACAAAACAAATAAAAACTTGGACTTTGGCAATGAGGACCTTATTGAGAAATTGTTTCTGTTGTCTTTCATTTTGAAAGGAAAGTAATCTCAAAACTAGGTGAAAAAGTCTAGGAAACTTCTCAAAGAAATACATCTTCTGTAAATCAGTGGAATTTAGGTTGTCTCCAGATGTTATAAAACTAAATAACTTAGGAGAAGAAAAAGTTTAATCTGAGTCTTAGACTCAAAGTATAATCTCAGTTTTAGACAGGTTTCTTAGCTCTGAATTAACAGGAAAAACATGCACTTACCATATTTGCTATTATTATGTACATATACATACTCACTAAGCAGTATTCTTCTACCAGTCAGAAATCAGTATCAAATGTAAACCCTGAAGCACTATTGCTATTTGTTAAATGGTATTTTTAAAAATACTGTTTGAAAACAATTTTATAAATAGAGGCTATGTTCTTGGGCTTTGCAGAAAATGAAAAAATTTACATAGGTATATTTTAAAGGAAAGTACAGTATCCCATTTTTTATTTTGCATGGGTTTTTTTGTTGTTTTTTGACATGAATCAGTTTGAAAATCTGAAATACAAGGTTAAAAATTAAATACGTTAGCACTGCTAGATGGCTATGGGATTAGGGAAGAGCTTAGGGGAGATTGTTCAGAGTATTTTTTGATATGCAGGGTGTGCAGTGTGAAGCATGTAACCCTAATATGGTGATACTTGGTTTCTCAACCTTATGTTCCACCTGTTGACAATAAAAGCTGTATTACTCAGGACCTAAATCACACCCACTGGTTTTTCCAGAATATTTGTAGGACTTTCTCAACAACTGAGAGCTGCCAACCCAGTTTTGGTATGTAGACCTCCCAGCTAGCCGGAAACAGAACATAATTGAGATCGTTCTTCTTTATTGCATAACTGCCCGTTGACTGCGGTACCTAAGTTTTAGTTAATGATTTTCACTGAAGTTTGTCTCGTTTTATGATGTGGTAGTTAAACTTTCTTGTAAAAATAGATGAGGAAAATGATTAAAAATACATTGTCACAGCTTTCTAGTCTACCAGCCCCTTAAGTTTTCAGATGGATAGAACTCAGTGAATAACAAAGTTTCTCCCTATATATACACGTGTTCCCCTTCTTATATATAAAGTGTAGTATACTTTAAAGTCTCCTCTTTCTTGTGTTCTTCTGGGGTAGCCCTTGCCATAACTGTGTTCATGGTTTCATGCAGCAAATACTTGTTGAGGACTTTTCTATGCTCTATGCCAAGCACTGAACTAGTCATTGGGGCATAAGGAAATCATAAACCTGCCTGAAAGGAGTTTATTTACTTACTGTGACAATGTAAGGTAATAAGTAGTATTAGAGAGAGAAGCGCAGGGTACCATAGGGCCATGTAGAAAGGGCTTCTAACTGGACTAGGTAGAGTTGGGGAAACTATCATACAAGTTCATGTTCCTGCTGGGTGCTAGGGTGTGTTAGGTGGGCGAGGTGGGATGGAGGGGAGGAGAGAAGTATGACAGGGCAGGGAGAGGTAGCGGTATATTTCGATGAAATAAAATTATACATTTGAAACTGCTGGTGCCGAGAGTTTGAAGAGAGAAAATGGGGAGATGGGGCTGAGTTGGTAAACAAGAGTCAGATATGGAGGACCATTTGTGATTTACTAAGGACCTTAAGCAACACATAAGTAATATATGATTGAAGGGAGTTCTCGAAATTCTCCTCCACCTCTGTAAATTCTCCCCTCCCAGTGGAATTCCTCACTTAACTTTTACTTATCAAATGCATTACCTCCAGAGGTGTAACTCATAATGAAAATAACTCATTCTTCTTTGTGCATTACCTTAATGGTGTTGCTTTCCTTCCGAGATGAGCCTGAGGGAGTTAGTGCTCAGAGTGCATTTCGTGCATTTCGTGAGGGGTTGGGGGCAGAGGTGGTGGTAGACAGCCAGAAAGCAATGGTCGTGTGAAGCAGGGGAAGTCCTGGAATGAGAATCCGGTGGGGTGAGGCAGGCCAGTGGGAGTGTGTCCGGAGTGTGTTGTCACCATCCTCTTTTCCACTTCCCATTTCCCCATTGTGGCATAGAAAGGACATTCATCTGTGGCGTCCCTTATGTTTTTACTACTTCATGTGAGATATTTGGGTCTTTAAGTATTGAATTTACAGGAAATCTCCCTGATAAGTTTGTATGGCGAACAGACTATTTGAAATCAAGATAGTTTCTGTTGCTTTAGTAGCTGAGAGTGTGGAATGACAGTACTTTATGATGTGAATGGCTCGTATTTTTTGTTCTGTTGAATAAACTAAAATATCTATCATTGCCAGGATAGAACATCAAAGACAGTTGGAATGATATTTATTGTTTCCCAATAAAAATGAAATTAATTCTATGTATATAAAGGTTCTAATGATACTTACTGTTCTGAAGTCTATGGAGTGAAGACAATTTCGTCTCACTGCCCTTTGCCCATTTAAAAAAATTGGCTAAGGGTACAGGTTTTAAACAGTCTTGGGTTTGAGTTTTTGCTTTGCCACTCACCACTCTGTGATTTCATTAAATTAATACTCTGAAGATTAGTTTCCTCTTCATTTTGTTTTTAAAATAATGTATCAAGAATGTATATTAAGGGTTTGATTTTTTTGTGTGTATATGCTCTTATATGTGCCTGGCACATGACACATGCTCATATTTTAAAACTTTGATCTGATCATCTTAATCTCATCGTGTACCTTTTCTCCACATCTGCTGCTGCTAACATAATCCCTTATGTTTATAAAGTATTTTTCCATACATCAAGTGCTACAAGCTAGATTAGAGAATTTTATAAATGTGTTTTACTACATTGTCACTAGAAATAAAGTGTTGTGTTAACACTGGCACATCAGCACACCAGACTTGTATAAAATCAATAAATTTAGTTCTTGAGTTTGGATTTTGCTTTTCTGCCATACTTACTGTTTCTGTGTTGCATGGTGTGTGTGTGTGTGTGTGTGTGTGTGTGTGTGTGTGTGTGTGTGTGGTGGGGGGAGGGCAGGGGTGAATACTTATGGAACTGAGATATTAAAATTATAACCTTGACCAAAATACATTGAAAGATAACCTTGACCAAAATAAGCCTTAAAGCCAGGTTTGTGGTATTTCAGACGGTTCTAGGAAGATCACCTTGAGCCTCTTCTACGTGTTAATGACTGAAAATCCATAAACTGTAAGGCTTTGTCTCTTTTAGAAAGTTCAGAATGTTCCATTGTTACTAGAAGGTGGGAGAGGGGATTGATTTAACTCATTAAGCCTTTTCTCTAGCATTTGCCTTTGAAATTTTACAAAAATTTTAGATCCTTTGATAAAACCTGATTTGTTAGGGATATAAACAGACCTAGGCCTTCAGTGCCTGGATCAAAAGAGATTCTTCACCAAAATTCAAAAATCTTATTGAATCAGGGAAATGCTAAAGAAATTTCTGTTTTGCCTACTATAGATAATGTATAATTTAACCAGGATAAGTTAAATATCCAATTATGATACCATATCCTTTTTTTTGAGACAGAGTCTCACTCTGTTGCCTGGGCTAGAGTGCCGTGGCGCCAGCCTAGCTCACAGCAACCTCAAACTCCTGGGCTCAAGCGATCCTTCTGCCTCAGCCTCCCGAGTAGCTGGGACTACAGGCATGTGCCACCATGCCCGGCTAATTTTTTCTATATTTTTTAGTTGGCCAATTAATTTCGTTCTATTTTTAGTAGAGATGGGGGTCTCACTCTTGCTCAGGCTGGTTTGGAACTCCTGACCTTGAGTGATCCGCCCGCCTCGGCCTCCCAGACTGCTGGGATTACAGGCATGAGCCACCGCACCTAGCCCATATCCATTTTTTAACAATGACAAAGTAATGTCCAAAAAGTAACATTTACTTCTTCAGAGGACTGGAGCCATAGATTACAATTATCTAGGCAATTGTTTTTAATTTCCTTATAGTAATTTGTGTGTTAAAGATGTACTGTGTTCTTAAGTAAGCTTTTTTGTCTTGAGACAGGAAATTATTTTTTCCCATAAGAAACATAGGTATGCTTTTGTAATGATCACTAGGGAAATTGTGGTATATCCAGTTTTTCAGGAATATTTGTTTTTGTTAAGACAGGTCCATCAATTTGAATTCAAAACTAATCCTCTTACGTAACTCATTAATATAGCTGAATACTTTCAAGCTATAATCTAGTTTACCCCAATTTAAGTAAACTTGATAAATGAATTCAGATATGAAGGATAAATTATATACTTGACATACTATATTTTCCTAGCATTTCTTCAAAAAGCAATCTTAGCCACTCAGCATAAAATGAGTCACCATAGATGCAAATTTACAGTTTTGCAAAGAGGTACACAAATGGGGTAAGTATGTAATTAGTAGGGTATTACTGTCTAAAAATGCAGACATGGCTGATAAACATCTCTCCTCATTAGCATCCACCTCTTGTTTTAATAGTTAAGATATTTTGAATTTTGCTCTTTTGAAATTGAAGCTGGAAGAGCAGGTTGACACATAAGTACATGATTAGGTGATCTCCGATGTCTTGCCCAATGTTAAGGGTTTTATCCTAGTGAACACTAACTGAGTCATCAGTTGCTGAAACCATATAAATTTGTCTCTTTCAGTAGTTTCATAATGGAGATTTTCATGGTTTCCAATAATTTCTCTCTTTTCTGTCATTTGCCTTTAAAACTGATTATGGAAAACTGAGAAAATCACACATTCTAGTTGTCTGTTTTGACCAGCTGTGTATATTTAACAACTGAAGGAAAATACTGTAATTTCAAATACTGTTTGTAATTTAGAGTACCTTTAATTTAGGAATATAGTAGGAATTAGATCATTGGTTCACTAAAAGTCTTAAAAAGGTCTTTGCAAGAGATATGAGAAGCTCTTACTCTAGAGCATGGCTTGTTCCAGAGGGAAACATTGTTTGGGTATCCCAAGGACACATGTAGAGGAATGGAAAGGAAGTATGGGCAGTGGAGACTGATGGGAAGGATGAGTAAATGAGAGACTGTATCCTGGAATCAGAATTCTTGGAACTAGAACATCTGGTGTGGGAGATAGTGGAGATCATCATAGCTATTTTGAGGATTTCCATGTCTCATCATTGTTCTTCTTCCCACCCTTCTTGCCAGACCAACTGTGGTAGTTTCTAATTGCTATTGAAAGTAGCCGAAATAGTTTATAACCTTTTATTTTTATAACATTGCTTGAAAGCAGTTGTTTTAAGCAATTTGTGTATAGATGATTATACCTAAAATAGATGTAAATGTACAACAATTTACTTATTAACCTGATACATATATCTTCAAAAAAAGATTGAATGAATGGATTTGAAGGAGAGAGATTCCACTCAATTTTCTACCTCTCAATTTAAACTCTTGATGTTGATTTTATATGAGGTAAACACCATACATTTTATAAATGCTACTAGGAAACACAAACAATTTACAATTTTTTTTCTGAAATAATTGGCTTAATCAGGATATCGGGAAATTATAAAATATTGTTGTAAAATCTTTCCTGGAATGTCTTAATTCCATTTCCTGTTAGTTTTGCAGGGGCAGGAGGAAATGTCAAATTTCCTAACACTTGTGTTTGAAATAAATTTTCTGCCTAAAATCAAAACTTGAAGAGAGTTTGCCTGTGCGCCAAATGAATTTATGGTTAATCATACAATGAAGTTAATAAGATCTAGTTGTTCAGAAGTAATATTTTAGCTAATTCTTCTTTTATTTAACTTTGGGTGTTATTTTTTAAATTGGTTTTTGAAGCATATTGGCCTTCGTCACCATGCTTACCTGGCTCTAACATTAAAAATAGCCAGGTCTTTAGGCTCACACCAGCAAAAAGTGAATGTGGAAGGTAGACCAGGTGTATGTGGTTAATGGGATTGGCGGAGGTAAGGGACTAACCCAAGATTTTAGGATTAGGTGATCCCAGAGGTAGGTCATCTCCCAATGAATTTGTTCCTGTGGGGGGGACAATGAAGGCAGTGGTAGTGATGAGAGTGGGAAAAGAAAAACCCACCTGCCTTAAACCTGATAAGACTCAGCTTTGTTTTCCTATGATTGCGTGGCAAAATCTAATGATCAGAGAAAAATCAAAAGTTCCTCATCGGTGAGAATTTTCTTATTTTTAAAAGAATATTAAAGAGGAGAATATTTCCACCTAACTGGAAATGCTGCCATAATTCAGAGCATTTCTATTTAAAGTCTGAGGCAAAGAGAGAACACTGATTAAATGTGCAATTTGAGCACAGGTATTTAATATTTATTCTCTCCCCAAACCCAGGAAAATGAGTGAAGGAATAAATAGAGGGTGTAGACCCTTAAGAACAAACAGGAGTGCAGAGCAGGTAAGAGAGAATGAAAGATATTAACAAATTTCTGGAATAAATTATGGAAACTTCAACTGTAACATAATGAATTTTCAGCAAAATGGAGCCATAATGAAGAGGAGATGCCAGTATGAAAAACAGGAGTTCTAGAGAAGTCATAAAACCCCCACCCTAACTCTCCAAACCCACTTGGCTTTGGGGTGCTTGCTGGCCAGGTATAACTCCTACAGGCAGGAGGAATCTTTTCTGGAAAAGTGACCCTCCCCCCCAAAAAAGGATCTATAAATACATGTGGGGGTCCCCTAATGAAATAGGCTCCCCAGCTGATCACCCTACAGTGAAATTAACCAGTCATAAGCCCATTTCATGCACCCCAAACTTCCCATCTGAGTTTTAGTGCATTCCTCTTAAATGAGAACAGGCAACCATGGAGCATCAGACTGGTGGGGAATATCTGTTAGGAGCAAACCACACACCAAAGAAGAAGAATCTTGGGAAAAAAACACCATCCAGGAATCAGAAGAAGAATGCCTTAATTGCTTGAAAGAGATCAGAGAGTAAAGGATATTTATTTTTTTTTAAATAGAATTTTTTAAAAAGTATAGTTAGAACAGGCAAGCTCATCTTTTGGAAACTAAAAATATTGGCCAGGCGCAGTGGCTCACAGCTGTGATCCCAGCACTTTGGGAGGCTGAGGTGGAAGGCCAGCCTGGGCAACGTAGCAAGACCCTGTTTCTAAGAAGGAAAATTAGCTAGGTGTGATGGTACATGCCTGCAGTCCTAACTACTGAAGAGGCTGAGGTGGGAAGATTGCTTGAGCCTAGGAGTTTGAAGCTTGCTGTGAGCTATGATGGTGCCACTATACTCTAGCCTAGGTGAGAGAGCAAGACCTTGTCTCAAAAAGAAAGAAATCTAGTTTACTCCAATTTAAGCTGTTGTAAAATCTTTTAGTGGAATGATTGCATAAAAAAAAAGAAATCTAGTTTACCCCAATTTAAGCTGTTGTAAATCTTTTAGTGGAATGATTGCATAGCTAAACATGAGGAACTTTCCCAGAAACTCAAAATTTTCAAAAGGAAAGGCATATAAGATAGAAAAGGAAAAAAAATTAGAAAATGTTTCCATGAGGTTCAACATTTGAGTAATAGGTATTGCAGAATGGATTGGATGGAGGTTATCATCTGGATCATTTTTTAAAAAAAGAGAAAATTGATAGATTACATCATGTGCTTAACCAAATCGAGAGGGGTCTTATGCTTTGAATTAATGAGAATTAGTGATAATTACTTTAAAAAAGCAACTATGAAAGTAAGGCAGTTACTTTCCCTGGGCCAGGGAGGAGCTAAACATTGCAGAGGAGAAAATACATAATCCATTTGAGTCCACTGTGAACTGTGTGATATAAACACTGAATTTTGGTTGTAATTACCAAACTGCAATATGCTAAATTGGGAGGATAGGGAAGGGAGAGTGTGGAATGTGAGTGTAGATTGTGTAATAAGCCTCCTGCATAATAGAAAATTGATTGGTGATATATACACAAGTCATTCATATTTAGAAATATGGAGACAAATATCAGAAGAAACTGCTCAGTGAGTTAAAAAACATACCTCTAGAGAGCAGGAATCAGGTTGGGAAGTTATGGGGCAGGGGCTGCTGTTTTTCTTTTTTTAATTACAAGCTTTTTAATACCATCTGATTATTAAAACTATGGGTATGTTTTAGTTTGATTAAAGAAACAAAAGGCAAAGTTGTTGGGTGTTTTTGTTTTTAACACAGCCTACCACGTACAGTTTTGAAACAACATAAGAACATGACAGTGTGAGGGATGGAAACTGCACAGCTGGGCAGATTGAAGCTGGCTGGCTGGTTCTGCTCAGGTCTGGCTTTGCGGGCAAGCATCCTGTGCAGTCAGCAGGGCCCTGCGCTTGGTGTGATGCTCTGCCGTGGCTGATCTGAAATTCTTAATAATTTAGGAACGAGGGTCCCCGTGTTTTCGTTTTGCATGAAGCCCTGCAAATTAAGTAGCCAGCATATTTGCTTCCAAAAATTATTTGCTTCGAGTAGATACACTGTTTGGATTCTGGCCTGAGCACGGTTGCTGTTACTTCCTTTGACCCTGACCTCCTAGTGGCCTGTTGTTCTTACCACCCAGCGGTGGATGTGCCCTCAAGGATCAGATGGAACTGGCATCCCTCACAAGGGAATTTTGAAGTCATGCATTACACGATACCTCAGAAAGTCGTTCCAGCATCTTTTATGGGTTAATTCAGTGTCCTTTTAGAGAAGACATTTGGCATGGAAATGGGTTATTTTTAATTCCGAGCTACATACTGAGGGAAATGGTTTTCACAGGAGAGAATATCAGTCCTTCACCACAGAGGAGTGGAAAGCTAAGCTTGCCTCTCCCTTTTGGGGGAAGGAGGGAGCTTAGATTGTTGTGCAGGTTGGGAAGTCTATGGGAGGGGACCTTGAGGTGTGAAGAGATCCCCACTGAGCAAGGACTAAAATCTGGCCCCTTGTGACAACCGAAAGGCTGACTTGACTTCCTGTGATGAGTGACCACCCCTGCAGGCAGTTCACATTCCCTGGCTGGTCACCACATGGCAGGTTGTGGGAAGGCCACACATGCCTGGTGTGCTCTGAGAGGGTCTCCTCTGTCCCCTTTCTCCATGGGCAGACTGAACCTGTGACCTTCTGCTGCGAATCTTCACTGGGCCCAACTGACAGAGGCCTCAGCGTTGGGTGGGATGTTGTTCAAGGTCAGTGGTGGGGGCTCAGCTGGTGAGTCACGGAGAGGAAGGGAGGGGACAAACAGTGGGCACGAACGGATGACAGCTTGTCAACATCAAGTGAGGAGGCAGCTTTCTTGTTTGGTTAGTAAATTGGTTTTAAAGGCAGTTACTAAAGAAGAGCCTTAGAAATGTCTTAGAGTAGTCATTGCACAGCCCCCAGAAGGATACATTTGAAAGGCTCCACTAATTTGGATCTCTGTGTTCTGCTGTATTTCTTAAGTTATTTATAGGTATATCTTACTTATTCATTAAAATTATTTAAAATTACAATGTTCCAGAGTTAGCTACGTTTAGCATAAGGAAACATGCAGCTTAGATGAAAGTTTTTCTGTTTTACCCTTCAGATAAAATAGTTTTGTAGAAGGCAAAAGCTCCGGTGCGGGTAACATTCACTCAGGCATGCCTTCAAGTGCTTCCAGGAAAAGCTGGTGAAACAATTGGAGGCCTGCCTTTTTCCCAGTCTGTAATGTCCCTTCTTGATATCCGCTCAGGTCACATGCCTGTCACTGTGCTAGACACAGGAGATACAGGGTTGAACAAGACCAAGTCTGTCTCTGTCATCAGGGAGCTCACAGTTCAGGGAGGGACAGATGCTAAGTGATTGCTCATCGAGATAAAGGCTGTAAGTGAAAGCTTCCAGGTGTCTTGAGAGTTTAAAAGGAGAAGCTAATTTAGGTTGAGTTGAGGACGAACCTTTTTGAGGAAATGGCTTGTAAGCTGAAACCTGAATGATGAGTAAGGAGAAAGAGTATTGCAAGCACAGGGAACAGAGTGTGTGAAGGACGTGAAGCAAGAACAAGCTCTTCGTATGAAAGGAATCAGAAGAGGCCCAGTGTGCCCACCCTCAGAAAGGAAGGGGTGGAGTGGCACAGGATTGTGCTGCAGAGGTAGTGAGGGCCCAGAGAAGCCAAGGCCAAAAATTCTATTAAGGATTTTCATGTAGAAATTATATATACAGTGAGAAACCATTGATGGGGAGAAGGTTAAACAGCAAAATTAGGTCTTCAAATATCATATCTTGGATCTTCAAATACCATAATGATGGTTCTCCTAGGAGATAGCTTTCACACTTACTAAAGGTTTTTGGATTAGTCAGAGAAACATGGGTTAAAATCCTGGTTTTGCTCATTGCTTATTGTATGGCCTGGCACAAATGACTTAATTCCAGTGAGTCTCAGATTTCTTACTTGTAAAATTGGTGTCATAATACCATGTACCATAGGACAGATTGAAAGACATATATAAGTCACTTGTACAGTCTCTGGCATCTAGTAAGTTCTCAATATATAATGGTGAGAGCAGTAGTCTTTGTGATTATTGTTATTATGTATGTAGGACTTTAAACAGGTATAAGTGGACAGAGGAACAGAATGATAAATAATTAAACTATCAGGTTCTTAAATAGGAAAAGGATAAATAGAAGAATTTATTCTGAGAATCAAAAAGAGGAACCAAAAATTACATTTATTTATTTGTGTTTGTGATAAGGAAAAGTCAAAAAGCATTGCAGTAAAACTTGAATAATTTCACTCCTTTTCCTCGTGGGTGTTTTTACTTTATGGAATTGCAAGGTTAAACAGCTTGTATGTAAGAATTCAGAAAGCAAACATGGGAGATTAGTGTGAATGGTCATTAGACATATTTGAAAATCCCTGATATATAATTATAAGTGCATTTTGAATTACTCATTTTCTCAAGGAAAAGGTTTTGGAGACTATAACTTTTTTTGAAATAGGAAAAAATTGCTAACCTGACCTGGTGATTCATTCTTTTCCCATTTTGCTCCTTAAAACAAACCAGAAGCCAGATGTTTAGTTGCCTAAGATGAAAGCTGTTTCCTTAGAAATCCTGAATGAAAGAAAAAAATGCTTCTCTAGAATGGCAGAGTCTGTTTAGAAGGTAATCATGACCTGATTCAGGCAATAGAATGTGGTTGTAAGAATGTTGCTCATAGCAACAAAGAGCACTTGTAGATATATTAATTTTCTAAAATAAGCCTTCTCTCGTAAGTGTGTATGGAATTTTCCTGTTCAGCTGTACTGAGTGTTCTTTTCTTTTTTCAGTGATTGTGTTGACCTAAATAATATTCAGTTTGGTAGGCGTATAATAACCTTTTGGTTACTTCCGTTTGCTTAAAAACCTTCCATTTCTTTTATAGGGTATTTTTCACCTATTAACACATTCTTCTTTGTGTAAGAAGGTACTAGAAAGAAGTCCTCAGTTTCCCTGTATTTATGAATAGCAGAATGAAATCAGTAATTTTTAGTTGTCATTACTTTAAAAGATAAAAATGAAATGACAAATTTCTAGTCTGTTTATGGTTGTTGATTTTCGTTTTTCCCTAACTCTTGTTAGTGACTGAAATGTTGAGTGTAAAGCTTTGAAACGTGAGTGTAAAACTAGTATTTTGATCTCTTTCTTGTCTGTTCTTGATTTCTTAAAGTAAAATTTATAAATTATTATCATAAATAGATATCTAGATAAAATAGTGACAGCTGAAGTTTATCTATTTCAAAGATTCAAAACCTTGTCACAAAAGAAAGATGTATCCAAAGGTATGATTGTAGGCGGCATTATTTTGTTCTTCACCATAGACTTATTGCTTTGTGAGTTTTTATAAAAAAGGAATTAGATGTAAATGTATAAAATTGTGAATACTTTTGCAAAAAGTACCATTATTAGACATGAGCTCTTCAAAGTTGATAATGATCATGAGACTATTATCTCTTAAATTTTTTTTCTTCTCTTACTCCCAATTTTTATTCTTATAATTGCCCATAAAGACAACTCTGTAGAATGTTCTGGAACAGAGACCATTGATACAGTGATCCTTGTGGTAAATGTATCATCAGGCAAATACAGTAGCTGCTTCTGTCACTCCCTCTTCACTAATTTTGCTTGTGACTTCTGGTTTCTCACAAAACATTCATTTAAACACAGTCAGTAAAGAATAAAACACTGGAGGGAGGTCGAGGCACCAGAATTCTAGGGGCCTTTCTGCTCTGTGCCCTCAGCCACATCATTTAACCTCTCTGGGCCAAAGTCGGCCAGTCAGTTGAGGGAGTTGGACTCCACCATCTTTGTGGTCTCTTCTAACCCGTTCTGGATGATCCAAATGTCAGTCCTACTTTTGTGGAGAAGGTTTAGAGAGGTGAATTGTAGCTTGTTTCTCTCCTAGCTTCAGTATGCTGTTAAAGTTTTAAATTTGTATTACAGATGGAAAAGAAACAAGTTTTCATCTGGAGATCATGCTGGTGGCAGTTAGAGTTAATTTTGGACTCTCCAGAAGAAAACTGTAGTTCATGTAGCCCATAGCTATCTCCCCGTTGTCTTAACACTTAGTCATTTAACAAGTATTTGTTGACATGTGCCAGGCACTAGGCACTCTTTTGGGCACTATAATAGAATGTATTGTATAAGATTATACATTTGTCTTAAATTTGGCAACTGTGTATCTTCATGATGTTTCATAGTTGCAAACTAAGTTATTAATGTTTAGAAGTGTACAGAAAATCTTTCAACCCCTCTCACATAATCCTTTCCTAATTTTAATTTGCTTATATTCTTAAATAATATTTTTACCATTAATTTGGAATTTTCAATATAGAGGAAACAAACCATAAAGATGGAACAGAGAAGGCACAACCTTTGGTACTAAGTTATTCTTTCATTTCTACTGCAACAACCTCGTAATGCTAACGAGTTTGTCAGTTTAGATTTTCAAGATGATGGCATCAGTGATTGCTTTGGTTTCACTAATATTCATCAGTTTCTTAACATGGAGCAATAGGACATCTTTTATTTGTAATCATTCATTTACAATTAACTTATTAATAAAAGATTTTAATCTTTCTAAGGACAAAACTTTGTTTTCTTGACTTTGAGAGTTTTAATTCTTCTTTCCTCCCCTTCTTTCTCTATTCCCTCTTCCCCATGAAGTCTTCCTCAGCCTTCTACCAATTCTAAGTCATAAAGGCCCAGTTTCTACTTGCTAGTATTTCCCCACCCTTATCATAGAACAACATACAATTGTTTCATGAAACACTTTAGAATGCACTTGCCAAAGGTGGTATGATTTCAGTGTAGTCAAGTTAATTAAATAGCCATTTTCTTCCTTTGCAACTCATCTTTGTCTTCTTATCCTTCATCTGTTGTTAAACTTTGTTATTTTTCATATATTTTTTACCTAATGTAACTCAGAAGTCAAAGCCTCTAGTTAAAGAAGGCCCTGATGAAATCAAAGCAAGAAATTCAGTACTTTAGGCAGGTTACCTGAGGACTTACAAAAGTGTGACAAATTCTTTTAACCTTTATAGTTGAGCTAAGGTCAAAAAAGTTGGCTATCCACTAACAAAATAGCTGCTATGTAAAAAATAGTGGTCTGAGAGGCCAGCTAGACATTGATGAGGTTCCTCCTTTATGTGGAAGCATTGTCATAAGAAATAAAAGTAACATGAAGAACTCAGATGCAACACCACTGTATCCCCTACACTGAGAAAATACCTGGCCCACAAAAGATCCTCAAAAGATACTTGTCGAAAAAAATAAATGTTTCTTTATAATTATTTGATTAGAACATTTTTGTACACTTCTGTACATGGGGACATTAAAAAATATTAATGTTAGGAAAATGGAGTAAAGTTCAGTGATAAAAGATATACACATAGGTTCTCATTCCAAATAGAAAATCACTATAATTTTTATTTCCATGTTAACATCTGACTTCTAAAAATTCAGTCCTGTAGTAATCTAGTCGGGGTATGAAAATGTATAGTTGAAAGATTTAGTGTAAGTTGCTCTCTCATTAATAAAAAGTTAATTGACTTCTTCATCTTGTTATTTATAATTTGAATCTGTTCTTGTTCCCAATTTATACCACTTCCTTATTCGTAGCAGTTCCAGAACGGAATCATTGAGAACTCTTCTGTCCCATGGCCGCAGCAAGGGAATGTCCTCTTCTACAGACCCCAAATCGGCCTGGAATTCTCTCTCCATCATTCCCATCCTTCCTAAACCCTTCTTCCATGGAGTTTCTTTCCTTCTCTCATAATCGCAGATGTTCCCAAGTCTGATCTTTTTCATCTGATCCTGAGGAGAGAGAATGTAGATCCCAGAAAGGAGGGAGGTGAACTTTGGCTCATAGCAGTCCCCATGAGCCACTCTAAACCCTCCCCCTTCTGTCCCACTTTCCACTCCATCTCAACCCCTTACCTCCCCTCAGGTTTCCATTTAGCTTGTCATCAAGCCCCTGGCTCTGCCCCTCATACCTCCTGAAACCGTGGCCCTCTTAGAGGCCACTCCTCAACCCCTCTTGTGGCACATGTACCTCATAAGTCCCCAGCAGTGACTGGCTCTGAAAAGATTCTGGGCTCACAGTGAGAGGACCAGCATGGCAGCACAGGAAGATGGGTTCTGGCCACCCCATGTGGAGTTGGCCACGGCATGTGTCCCCGCCCCAGTGTTCTGTAGAACTCCTGTCCCTGTTTTAGTATTATGTTTTAATCCAGTTTGGTATGCTGATGCGACCACTTAATCTCCAATTGTAATCATTTCCCTGGGAAAATGTTAAAGTTTTGAAGAACTGACTAAATGAACTTTTGGAATACCATACATTTGTAAATGGACAACTGCCTGTTTTCTTATGAGGATATGTCTTGAAGAGGCTCAGAAGGCCTTTGTTTGGGGTTGGAGGTGGTAGGAAAAGGGGAGGTTGTTGGTTTAACATTGAGAATTTTTAACTCTAAAAGCACTTTGAAATCATTTCAGATTATATTATTCTTCTGTATACATTGGGGGCATTTTAGACATAATGCATTTGTACAGAAAAACATGTCTTTTAGATACCTAGAATTCCATATATCTATGTATCAACAGCTGTGTACCTATGCTGAAGAAAATACTCCTTTTCAAAGGCATTTCTCTATGGCATGGAAACTAATATTTTAATCCATGTTTTCAAAGATTGTACTGAGAATTTGAATGTAGGGTAGCTGGTCAGACTTAAACTGTGGTATCAAGTTATGCTGAGTAAAATTTGCTTTTTGTATTTTTTTATGGATGTTTTCTGTTCAAGTAAGAAAGAAAAACTGTTGCTTTAGAGATATGTGTATTTTCATTTTTCAGTGTATTAATTAGAATATTTATTAACCAAGTTACCAGGACATTGAAAGTTTAAGATCATCCTTAAAGTAATTATCTACACACATCTCTTGGTTAAACTCCACTAGTGCATCCTCACTCAGGAATGTGGTTGAAGTCTGTGAAACCCATGTCACACAGACCCTTTAATGTAAACTTTAAAACTTTTCATGGAAAACGTCTGAACCTTTATTAATGTGTTATTTGTGTCTGAGTTGAGTAAGGGCTAAGAACTGTAATTATTGTTCTCTTGCTGACATCAATAGTTTTACATAAGCCTTCTCCACTGATAAATTTGAGTCAGATTAATGAGTAATAAATCTAAAGATAACCTTTTAAAACCATTGGAGAGCCAAGAAAGTGAATATATAATTATGGTTAAAAGGGGTATATGACTAAGGCACTCAGATATGTTTCATATGGTACATGGGTGTTCATTTCTAGTTTTAACACAATTAAATGAAAATTACTTCCTACTTCCATCAAAATAGTATTGCTGATTGCTTTAAACTTTTAAGAAATGATGTAAGGAAATACAACAGTACTCAATAAACATTATGGAAATTGCTAAAACAGAAGGACCAGAAGTTTAACCAAAGGTCTAAGAAATTAAGATATAGGTTCCTAGAACAATTTGAGTCAACTTTCTTACAAACCATTTTCCAATATTTGTGCTCTTCCTGGTTAAAAATGGGCATCCCTTAAAAAAAAAAAAAGTATATTTACCAAAAGGTAGGAAGATGTCCAATAAATTGAAATTTTATTGAAACATTATGGTTTACATTCCAAATATGCCATAAAACCTAACTTGGAACAGATATATAAAACCTTGACCAGTTGGGTTCTGTGAGAAACCAGAAGACCATCACTTGGTTTGTTTCTGTAATATGAACTTTGATGTTTTTATAACTTACAATATCTTTTTATCACATAAAGTAGAAATGAAAACTCTTCAATGTAGCATTTGCTAAATAATGAACAAACATTCAAGTAAGAATTTTAAAGCTATTCACTTGGCATGTAAAGCTACGTTCACAACTGTATTTAAACACTGTTTTCCAGTTTCCTAGAGAGAAGGGGTGTCTTGTCTTTATTTTGAGCAGTATCAGCTAAGTCACATGTGTAGTCAGAAATACAACAAATTTAGTAGAAATGTTTATCCTTCCTTATACTTAATTTAAATGTCTTTGAATCCATAGTTAACGTATTAAGAGACCCTGGCTCTATTTTTCAAAGGATTTGAGGCAAGAGTATACTAATATTAGCCAAAAACCCTAACCAGCATATTATAAGAGTAGTTCTATTAACTTGAGCTGTCAGGGGTAATTTTATTTCTTATTTTCCAAACTGTAAAGTGGTTATATTACTTTCATAAATAGACTTTTTTTATGTCTCCATGTGTATATATATTTAGAGAGGAGAGAGCCTCTGAGTGACTCATTCTGGAAAAAAAAAGGGGGAGCAGTTTTTAACTTTTCAAACAGCTTTCTTTTCTCTTCCCATTTCTTCACTGAAACTTGCCAGTTACTGTACATAAAAAGTGTTTCTTTTCTTTTAACTATCTCTGCTTGTTGCCAAGGTGTAAATCAGAAAGCCCAAGTTTCTTTCTCCCACTTCATAAACAAGACTCCGTTCTGCTTCAGACACTTGGAGCCCTGCCAAAGTTGTCATGATGATGTCAGTTTACCAAGAATGTTCACATTTCTCATGCTGTGTTCCACATTCCCTGGATGTCCTTTTAGAGCTCATTGAAGTTTCAGGGCTGGATTAAAAAAGCATGCCTTGTTTTCAGTATTTACCCTTCATGTGCTACCTTTTCAAAATCAAGGTTCCATTTTAACAGTATGACAGTTTACAAGCCCACATGACACATTTTGTATTTGTTGATTAAGGAAATGCAGAATGACCAAGTTTGTCAGGTGGTTAAACCAGTAAGATTTGCTAGTTTAATAAATTGAGATTTTACTAATATTCCCTTATGTAGCAAATATTTATGCTTACTTTATATCTATTACTTATAACAGATTTATTTGTAACATTGTTTCATTGATTTTTAAGTTTTCCATTTCCACAAATATTAACAAGGGCATCTACTTACGTTTGGAAAGTAATTTCTAGATGTGGGAGCTGATACTTAATACACAGAATTCTCAGATATCTCACAATTTTTTTGGTTCTTGGCTAGCTGATTGGAAACCATTGTGCTATAGATAATTATTTCTAATTATTTAATAAAGAGATTTGGGTCTGTAAGCCATTTGAAAATTATTTAGAGATACTGCTACAGTTGGAGAGAGTACTTTAATTTTGTATATACCTTGTCCTGGTAAACTTAACAGACGTCTCATTTATGGAGAAGTTATGAGGACCATGAAGAGTTCAATCCTGTCAACATTTAAAATGTGTGTAAGCTCAATTTTATGGATTTTCAGAGAACAAAGGTTTAAAATAAGGCCTGTTCTATTTTATATCTGCTGCATTTGATCCAGTTATCTCCTGTAATTCAAAACAGTGTGTAGAATTTTAGTTCTGAAATGATCCTTGAAGAACATGTAGTCTGACTATAATTTTACAGGTAAAACCTACATAACTGAGTACGTCTGGACAGTTTAATTACATGTTAGGAAAATTGGACTACATATGATAAATTCTATGAAATATATTAATCCTCAGAATTCTTTGTAAATATCCAACAAATATGAGTGCATTTATATGGATTTGTTATAGATGATGCACATTAATGACCTAATTAACCTAAGAAACAAAATACCAGTAAATAATTGTTATAAATATATTTGATTTTTAATATCCTCTCATTTGAGTTGGCAAATTACATATTTACAAGGAAGGAAAGGGGGAATTTTCTTGACTATTAATTTTTAAATTGTTTGACTTTCTAGGCTGACATTGGATATTGCCTACTTTTCATTTCTCTTATTATAACGTGAATTATACATAGTTTTAATCACCAAGTTTTGATTCATTCAAAAATAATGAAACTTCTTGAGACAGATACTACAGAACACTAAGAGAAGGATTGTTAATCATAGGCAAAACCCTGGCCCTCTGTCTTTTGTTCTCGTTGAACAACATAATGACTTGACGAGATTGCAATTCATAAACTCAGATCATTGTGAGTTTTATGTTTAATCCTACTAGCATTGCTCTATGGCATGTGTATCCTTTGATAATTTTTAGAGCATTCCTTGTGACTTTTTATAGAAGTTTCAAAACAAGTTTAAACTAGGCAAATTAAAATCTAGTTTGAATACAGAGATTTTTTAAATCTCTATTTTAAGAAATAATTGCAGATTCCAAAAGTAGTTTTCAAATTAGCAAGGAGGCCTCAACCAATGTTTCATTCCCATCTTAGAACTCCTCATCACATTCTGTAGACTTTCAAGAGTGAGTTTCCAGAGCTAGAAAAGGACCTGACTTCCAGAAAGTGCCAAGCATTCAGATCCTGCCTTCCCTGAAACTAATTCATGGCAGTGACAGATCAAATTCAGTTAATTGTGTGTGATGTATTTATACAATAGAATACTGTAAAGGTCTTTAAACAAGTGAGATAGTTACCTGGCGTAAAAAGGTAAGACAAGTTTGTCTACTAAGCCAGCGGCCCCCAACCTTTTTGGCACCAGGGACCAGTTTCATGGAAGATGGTTTTTCCATAGACTGAGGCAATGGGGAGGGGCTGTAAATACAGATGAAGCTTTGATTACTTGCCCGCCGCCCACCTCCTGCTGTGTGGCCGGGTTCCTAAGTTTCATGGAAGACAATTTTTCCAAGGAGGGGTGGGGCCTGAAGGGAATGTGGAGGAGCTCAGGGTGATGCACGGCCCAGTGGCCCAGTTCCTAACAGGTCGTGGATTGGTACCAGGTGGGGATTGGGGAGCACAGTACTAAGCCACAGGTTGTGCTATTTCAGATAACTACTGTTATCTCTTTATGGATGGGAACTATCTTATAAACCCTGTTATACTCTTTTTTCCCCACTTCTATGCATTGCATAAAATATGTAAGTGTTTTGTTAATTGGTATTGATTTGGTCTTTCTGTGATTCCCGGTTAAAGTTGTTGTTTGTTTTGTGGTTTTTTTTGTTTTGTTTTGTTTTTTTATTTTGAAACTGGGTCTTGCTCTGTCACCCAGGCTGGAGTGCAGTGGCATCAATCATGGCTCACTGCAACCTCAGACTCTTGCGCTCAAGCAGTCCTGCCTCTGCCTCCTGAGTAGCTGGGACTACAGGCACATACCACCATAGCTAGCTAATTTTTCTTTTTCTTTTTTTGTAGAGATGGGGTCTCACTCTTGCTCAGGCTGGTCTAGAACTCCTGGCCTCAAGCAGTCCTCCCACTTCAGCCTTCCAAAGTACTAGGATTACAGGCATAAGCCACCATGCCCCCGCATGTTTTGTGTATCTTAAGGCATTTCCTAAAGAAAAAAGATTCTGCTTTCTTCAAGAAGTCTTTCCTAATTGATCCAACTTACTGCCTGGTATTCCCAAAGTTCACCCTTGAAAAGATTATTTTTCTAAATTTGGTTCCATTTAATATTTCTCTTGTCTCCTTGCTACCAATATGAGCTCCAATTTGCTGCTTTTGTTCCCAGACAACCAACAAGAGTACTGGAGGGTCCTTGCTCAACAAGAACATAGGTTTATTTCCTTTGCTGCAAAGCAGTGCTTTCCATAGACCAGAGGTGCACTGTTTTATTTTTTTAATGGTCTTATTACTAAGACATTAATCTTTTGTTCTCTCGACTATTTCTTTTCATCCTTAACTATCTTAAAAATCACTTCCTTTTTCACTGTTGTACGTACACAGCTACCATAGGAGGACACAGTGTATGCATATTTCTATAAATTAAAGGCTCTCTCAGGGCAGGTTTATATTCAGACTTCTCCAAATTCTATTTACAAACAGAAACGTAGTATAGTTCAACTCTGCTTTATATAAACATTTTTTTTAACGTCAAGTTTGTGTTTGGAACCTTACTGAAAATTTTGAAGTCGATGCTGTTAAGTTCTCCAAAATCCATTGATGCCGCATCCCTTCACTTCAATGTCTGACGCAACCACGAGTAGTTACTTAGATGGTTTTCTGATACCCATAACATTAATGCATGAAAAAAATAAGTAGAACAATAAAAACATTTTTTCTTCTACCACTAAAGGACAGCCCAAATCCTTTGGTTGTATTAGAATTTTATTTTTATTTATGATCTGAAACAAAAGAACCATCAACCAGGACTTGGGCACTTTTTTTCATATAGCAATTTAGCTGTAATACTGTCTATCACTTTATAAGAAGATTCGCTTAATATTGATGAAACATTTTGCAAAATATTTAAATTCCCATGAAAGGATGGTCCAGTTATAAGATCAACCCATATTAGGTAGTTTATGTTGGTCAATCTAAGCCATTAAGATCAATAATTTTATGTGAGGGTATCCAGAAATGTTTGTGTTTAATATATACACTTAAAATTCTAAACTTGCTTGATTTTTGCCTCTTTTTCAGTTATGTTTAAAATGAAGCAATATGTTGACATCAACTTTTGATAAATATGGCAATTTACTTGGGAACTCCCAGATTTTAATTGAAGTCAGAGTTAAAACCAGCCCAGAGTATGGTATAAAATGGACTTAATATAAACTTAATGAAAAGCATCTTCAGTGTTTACACCACTGAGATGATTAACTGCTGTACCACTGGTGATCTGCTTTTGACTGGCTGGACCCTTTTTCTGACTGCCTGTATGAGCAGTGCTGTTATCACCTGGTTCTCAGACCCAGGTCAAGTTGCCCCCACTGTCATTTTCATCAGCTTGGTGATGTGAATCCCAGCTAGAAATTCATCAGTTAGTTTTCATCCTGAGAGTCAAGTAAGCAATTTGCTTATTTGGGCAGATTTAACCAGGTACTGGCATTGCCTGTGCTCATCGCCAGTGTAACCAAATTATCATTGCCTTTTCAAGGCTGTAGAGAAAGGGCTTCTTAAAAGTTTCCTATTTTTAGTCTACTTGAAGAAGTCAGTGCTAATTCAAATGGAATTCCTACCTCGTTTTTCATATCATAAATTTTTTTGCCAATTTTAGTTTGGATTTAGATTTCAAAATTTTAATTAGATGAAATATGATTGATGGAGAAGACTTCCTATGCTGTGGTGGTAACGCTGGATTCCTAACAGTGGTCTTCTAGGACATAGGCATTTTACTAATTTGTAGTTATTTTAACCTTTTCACAAATGAAATCTTTGTGGTTTATCTGTCCCCTGGATAATCGAGAGTTAACTGTACTCTGCATATATTTGATTTGCTCATACATTTTACTTGTCTGGTTTGCGTATAGACTATTGACTGTTTTTTGTGTTTTTTTTGACACTATTCATTAGCTTTCTGACCTGTCACTTCATTATTACAAATTTTTATATAAATATGGCCATATGTTTATCATTTGTCAGTTTTTTGTACTAGAAATCTTTACGCTTAATTTTTTAACCACATAATTTAATTTCCAAAATATTATTCAAGTAATTAGGCATTTCTCGATATAGTAAATTGCTGTTTACTCGGCACAGTGAGCAGTTACTTTTTTCCCATTTAGCATAATTAGACATAATTATTGATAATTTCCGTGATTATAATCTATTTTGTACCTTAAAAATCTGAACGTCAATGCATCATCTTGAGCTTCTTTGCATGCTCCAGTTGTCCACACTGGCTATCAGCAGAAGGTTGGTGTATACATATCACCAAACCTAAGAAGGGGTGAAGTTACCGGTCAGCATTAGCCCACATTTTGAGAAACTTTCAAAGCTGCTAAATTTTAGGGAAGAGGCCAGCGGTGCAGGACCAGGTTGCAGCAGGACTGCAGCCTCTTCAGCCTAGGTCCACTTGAGTGTCTGGATCCAAAGGGAGATCAAAGAGAGATCAAATGGGAGGTGGGCAGCACAGTTCTGTGAATATGATACAGAAGTGTTATTAATCCCAGTTACCAAGGTGGGCATTTCCAAGACTTCCTCCAGGGTGGGACGTAAGGAGACCGTAGCAGGGTGCACACAGGCCCCTGGAGACCTGAGCCTTGGCAAGAACAAAGTAGGGGATGATCTGAAGACTGCCAGTGTGCCCAGGAGGGGACCTGAGAGGCTTAGTGGGGGAGGGGAACCAGGCAGCAGCCCCCTGTCTTAAGGCATGGAGCCGAAGAGCTAGGAATGAGAAAAACATTTTAAATTAAAAAAAAAATTTGTAGCAGAAACCTCAACAATAAACTTCAAAGTTTGGTTTGAGCAATTTGAGGATATAGCAGTTGATAAAATTGATTAGCAACATTCTTATGAGTTGGGATGCCTTTCAGAGTTTAGGGACTTGACTCTGACCCTCAGCTGTGTTCTGATCGCTTTGAGGCTTTGAACAAATACTTACCCTGGTTTGAGCTTAAGTTATGGTGTCTACGAATCGAGGATGATAATATCTACCAAATAATTTAGTACGAAGGAAGCATGGAAAAATACATAGTACATTGTACATAGTTAGATGGGGCAGAGGAAACTGCAGCTGGAGTGGGTTGGTGGGCATCATATGATAAAAGGTAGACATCTACCTCTCTTTCTTTGCCACAAAGTCTCCTGAGCTTTTATTCATGCAGCACCGCCTTCATTTACTCAAAAGACATTTTGAAGTATGTATTATTCAGTTATGTATTCTTCCTTTCAATTAGTATGTACAAGGGAATTAGGAATTCAAGACGAAGAGACTGCCCTCAAGAAGCGTCCATCTGTTGGGGAGACAGACGATTCTGCTGGAGTAATTGATACGGGGAAGTCGGGAGCTGCGGTGAGCTGTTTAGGAAGCGTAGAGGGGAAGTGGAGGTAGGGTGTCCAATGTCACAGACTTAGGAGACAGCTCCACCTTTCCTAGGAATCCCACTTGTCTGAGCATGGACACAGGACAGGCTGGCAGGAACCAGATCATGAAAGGTTCTGTGTGCCATACCAAAGAGTAGGCGAGTGGAGCCCTGCAAGGGTTTAGGGTGGCAATGATGGGATCAGGCGAGCATCCGGCAACAGCATGGAGGATGGGGCTAACCTAGAGGCAGGCAGGTGGATCATTTCAGAGGCTAGTAAAATAACCCAGAAGGGTTACTGATGATAAATGTGCATCAGGGCCCTGATTCTCCACAGCTGTGAGACTTCGGGCTAGTTGCTTAACCTCTAAGCCTCATTTTCTTCATCTTTGAAGTGAAGATACTAATAGTACCAACTTCAAAAAGGGTTTTGGAGTAGGTAGAAACGACGCTTTTGCAATTCCTGGTGTGTAGTAGTGATAATTATTATAATGCCAGGTCTCAAAGGTCCTTTAAACTCAACTTATCTAAAACATGCCATTTCTCTGCCAGCCTCCAAAATCAGTGTTCTCTATCTCACTCTGTCATCCACCCAAATGCACAGCCATCAGGCTTAGCATGATCCTAGACAGGACCCTTTCCCTCCTATTATATGGCCAGATGATTTTATCCTCTCCATAAATATGGAATCCATTCACCTCTCTCCAACTCCACTACAGCCATCTTAGCCTGGAGGACTGCAGTCAGCTCCGACAGGTTGCTGGGCATCTCCTCTCCCAGCGCCACCTACTTCCCATCCCATTCTCCACTTGGAAGCCACCGTGTGATGATCTTTTAAAGCACAAATTTGATCACATTACTGCCACGTTAAAAAAAAAAAGAACAGCTAACTCTGGATGCGGAGAGTGGAATGATAGTGGAGACTCAGGGTGATGAGAAGTCACATAATGTGTACAGTGTATGTTATTTGCGTGATGGACACCGTAAAAACCCTGACTTGACCACTACACATGTAACAAAATTGTACTTATAGGCCATAAATTTGTACAAATTAAAAAAAAAAAAAACTCCAGTGACTTCCCATTGCTCTTAAGATAAATATCAAAATTTCTCTTCTGTAGGAAAAAAATTCCACTATGTGTCAATTGTGTTTTGTCCAGTTGTTCTTATGTATTTGAGCACAGAGAAACTGATACAAAGGTGTGTAACACACTTTACAGCCGTCCTTATGGGGTGGGATTGGAGGTTGGGTCAGTAGGTGGTCTAAGCAGGGTGGCTAAGAGCAGAACTCCAAGACTGGACTGCTTGGGTCCATATCTGTTAATAGTTCTCACTAGCTAACTTTACGGCCTTGGGCAGTTACTTAAACTTCCTTGTACCTATATATGAATAATAACAACATGAAAACACTTAGGAAGTGCCTAGCACCTGGTAAATACTGCATAAATGTTTGCTGCTGTTATTTCTTTTCCTCTCTATTGTTGAGTTGTTGCAATAAACATGCTTTTCTTTTACAGTGCATTTAAAAGTTTACGAGAAAGTTTTAAAGAGAGAGCAAAGAGGTCCAAGGATGTTTGGGTGAAAATCTCATTACTGCCTGCAAGTCCCTGTATGACAGGCCCCTGCCTATTCGGCAACTGTGTCTTTTACTGCTTTTCTTCCCCCTGCTTTCTGGACCTGAGTCATGACAGTCTTCTCTCAGTTCCTGCATCCTCACCTCTGCTCATCTTTCAGGTCTCAGGTCAAAGTTCCTTTCTTGGGAAACCTTTTCCTGAGCCCCTTAGCCAAAATCTGAGTCCCACGATCTCAGCACTTTTTCTTTAGAGCATTGATCTCAGTTGTAATTATATATTTCTTTGAGTGATCGATCGTTTAATAACTGACACCCATCACTTGACGAGAACCTCTAAGGGTTCAAGACTGTCTATTTCACTCACCATCAGAACCCTCAGTACCTAGCACAGCAGTTTGCCTAAGTGAGAAGGAAAAAGGTGTCCCACGAAACCAAACCAGAAGTGAAGGGCGGGGTTGGAGTAGACAACATAATCCACAAAGCCCTGGCAGAAGTGCCACAGGAGAGGAGGGGAGCTGCTGTGTTCTGAAGGGTATTGCCATCTCTGCCCAGGATTCTGAACTGTATCCAGATACTTCAAGGAGCTGGTGACGGATTTTAGCCAGGGCCGTGATTATAGGATTAGGTTGCATTTTAGAGCGGTCACTTCAGCACCATTGTGGTGGATGGGTGGAGTACGGGACCAGAATTTACACAGCGGTGATGGAGCAGCGGGAACAGCTTCTAGAAATATTTGGATGGAAGAACTGATAATACTATGTGATGGAGTAGACGTGGAATGAATGATGAAAATGACTTCTGGGTTTCTGGTTTGTGTTACTTTATGGATTGTGACTTTCATTTGGGAAGTTAAGAAACACAGGGTGAAGATCAGACTTTGAGAGAAATACTGTGAAATGAGATTTGTATATGTTGAACACCTGTGAGGCATCCTGCAGGAACTGTCTAGCGGAGGCATAGGTGGTCTGGGATAGAGGGAGATTAGGAACTGCAGGTCTGCACACGGGGGAGGCTGTAGGTGTGGATGGAGTGGTCCAGACAGAAATCCTCCCCCTAGGCCCCCCGTCTTCTGTAAAAACAATTCCAATCCATAGGGATTCCAGTTCTTCCGAACTACACAATGGTATAACTTAGAAAATACTAACTTGGACTGTAGATATTTTCTGTTTTATTTGCCCCAAAAGATAGCTCAAGTATTTTTTTATATTCCTAAGTTTTTCTTACAGTCCTGTAGAGAAGCTGTTATATATGGAAATGTCTGCACTCAGAGATCTCCCTGTAGTAGTAAGATCTCCCTGCAGTAGTAAAAGAGTGTTTTCACATAGTAGGTGTGCAGGAATCATGATAGGTGTGCCACTTTAGCCACACATCAGTAGGCCACTGGACTAGCATTCACATCAGCAGTAGGAGTGGAAGCAAAGGTCAGTATGAAAGAAACTTTTATGGGTTAGTGTTAAAAAAATATTAAGAAAGGTAAAACCCGGTATATTAGGTTTCTCCAGAGAAACAGAACCAATTAGGGTGTGTGTCGGGGGGGGGGGGTGCATGCGTGTGTGTGTGTGTGTGTGTGTGTGTTTAGAGAGAGGGAGAGAGAGTTACTATAAGGAATTGGCTCACATAGTTACGGAGATGCAAGTTCAGAATCTGCAGGGCAGGCCAGCAGGCTGGAGATCCAGTGAAGAGTTGCAGTTTGAGCCCAGAGCCCATCTGTTGTGGCAGAATTTCTGCTTCCTAAGAGAACCTCAGTCTTTTTCTGAACACCCTCAGTTGATCGGATGTGGCCTATCCACATGATGGAGGGCAGTCTGCTCTACTTAAACTCTACTGCTTTAAATGTTAATTTCACCCAAGATCATAACTTCACAGAGACATTTAGGATAGTGTTTGACCAACTACCTGAATACTATTGGCCAAGCCAAGTTGACGTAAAATTAACGGTCACACTCCGTAAGCTGCCTTTGCCTGTGTCACTAGGCCACTCCAGCAAAGCTCTAGAGTGTGGCGGGTTGATAAAGTACGTTCTCCGTGTGAGGTTCAGGCTTTCTTCTGATCACCTAGAATAGAGCTTAAATGTCAAGTGCCCACAACATCCAAACTTTTGAGACCTTAAAGAACCAAAGACCTTTGTTACTTACACTGGTTAAGGAGGCTTGCTGCTGCCTTGGAGGTGTTTGATGCATCACAGTTTCTTTGTTTTACGGTTTGCATTACCACTGAAACCTAAAGTGCAGGCACTGTCACACAGAAACCAGCCTTTCTTTTCCGTTTTACAGATGAGGAAACCGAGACAGAGCTGCCTTAGGTTCCGTGCCAAAATGATGAACATTAAGTGGCTAGTTTGAACCTAGGGCTCCTCACTTTAAATTGGGCCTTTTCCTCCTTCCCTTCCATCCCCCAAAATGCCTCATTTCTAAAGGAGAAGTAAGGGAGATAGAGACAGAATGTGAGAATAAATATGTAAAGAACTCCTACCTGAATTCAGGGTAGGAGAAATTTTTTTTTAAAAAAGTACCAGATTATATGCCTTATTTGATCCCTCTGGAGTTGTGGGTATTTCAAGCTACTTGGAAGCTAAAGGAAAAGTTTGCAGTCCATTCCTTCCTAGGTCTGCATTTTTGGTGACTATGTTTGTGGATGAATAAGTATTGAAACTTTAAAGAAACCATCTCCTTCATTCACTCTGGGTCACCGTCCCCACGGCCACATAGCCTTTAAGAGAGTGTTTTCAGGGTCATCGAATCTGCCAGGTTTGCGTCTTGTGGTGTGCCTCCTTCCAGCTTGTTTGGCTAGTTAGCTAGTGTGTTTTGCATTCAACCAAAGAAGTTCAAAATACCGTCTCTTAGAGAGCCAGCTGGGGTGGAAATGCTGTCCAAGTTACGAGTGGCAGACTGGCTGAGTTCTGTGATGATGATTGAGCTAACCACCCACTAATTTTAAGCTGGGAGAGCTTGGAACACAAATTGAGTTTTCAATAGAAAACAATGTCCTGCTAGGACATCCGATAGCCATTGGAAATACCTTCTGGCTGTCTAGCCCCTGGCCTCTGCGAAGGTTCCCTATCCCTACTCATTATCATATTAAGTGTGATGAAGATTTTAGTTTTGAGAATTTGCATCCTACCTTGGATCATTTAGATCTCACAGGTCATGGCAGCTTGTGCTTCTTTCCTATGACTAATGGAGATCGGAAGCAACAAGCCTCAGGCGGCGATCTCACCCTTAAGTGGATTAGCTGGGTAATAGCACACAGGGATGCAGAGTTTTCCTGAGTTACCACTTTCAAGTTTGTGTGCCAGATACTGAATTGTAGTGTTTCCAAATGTGTATTAACTAATCCCACGTACATACATATTGTAACTTTTCAAGAATTGTCCTGTGTGCATCACATAGCCCCATCTGCTTTGGTTTGCTTGGATGAAGTTTTAAATGTATAGCCAAAGCTCCATTGGGTCTTCGTAAGGAAATTGTGTATGGCTTTGTCAGTCCTAATTCTGGCACTTTTTCACACATTCTAGAGCCATAACTACACCATTAATAAGTAAACATATGTCTTCCAGGGATTCATTTCCCAGTGTATTTCTGCCTTGAGTATAGAGTGCCCGTGTCTAATACTTTATAATGTTGCACTTCTCCATAGCTTCTCTCACTGGGTTTTCATAACAAACCTGTGCAGTAGGTAGAAGAGCTGAGGTCATTACTGTTTTATTAAATAAGTGAAAACAGAGGAATGACATTCACCTAACAACTGCCTTACCATTTTTAATCACCTACTTTGAGTTAGGATTTGTGCTAGCTCTTTTACATACAACTGCTAGGATCATCATAACAACCTATGGATTCGATGGTGGCATCTTACAGTATAGAAGAAGAAGGTAAGTTTCAGGGAAGTTAAATAATCTATCCAGGGTCTTGCCGCTGGTAAGTGGGGCCCATCTGGTCTGAAGTCCATGCTTTTTCTATTCTGATTCCAACTGTGCCTTGTTACAATGTTCAGATTGATATCATTAAGTTCTGTGGCTGTTTACAATCCATATTTAATTTTTAGTCCATCAGAGGATTTGAGTGTGGGATAGGTCAGAACTGATGCAGATTTGACTTGGAGCCCAGCCTCACTATGTGCTAACTTTAATAATGAAATGGTAAAAATACCCACATTGGCATTTTTGTAGCAATTGAGATGTTTCACTCAAGAAGAAAGTATTAGGTTGGTGCAAAAGTATTAATGTAACATGAGGGAATTAAGATATTGAAATTCAACAAGCATTTATAGAGCACCAGTATTTGCTAGGCATTGTGATTGGTGTGTTCATATATCCTATATCATGATTTTTAAAACATCCCTGGAGGCCTTAAACGATTGCTTATTTACAGATAGTGAAACTGATCCTCAAAAAAGAATAAATGACATGGGGAAGGGGACACAGCTAATAAGTAGAGCTGGATACAAACTGGGGTCTTTTAACCTCACGCCCATTACTCCTTGTGACAGTGTCAGTGTTCACTGCTTACAGCACACTCTGTTGTTCCTGTGGTCACTCTGCTGTCCCTCAACCCACCAGGAGCCCAACACATTGCTTTCCATTTGCATACCCTCACTCGTAAATTTCAGATAACTTAAGCATCAACCCAGAAAGCATTTCCTGAATTGTAACTAGAATTATTTACAGGAAATCATGCATCTAAAGAAGGTATTATGTTATGCAGTCATTAGCATCTTGTTTAGAAACCTCTGCTTTCGGAATTAATTTCACAGAAAGCAGTGGAGTTATCTGTCAAGCATTTCTGAGAAATAAATACAAAAGATGGATACATGTAGTTCAAATCAGGATAATTCATTACATCTGCAATGGGTACTTAAGGAGTCCTGAGGTAACTGAACATAATTGTGTGGCTGTATCCGAAGGGTTTCACTGACACTTGTTTGTGTTTTGTCTGATCCTGTAATTGCAGAAATATTCTCTCATGGTGATTAGTTCCCAGTTTAAAGTAGACTGTTTCATGAAAGGTAGCTGTAATGAGACCCGTGAGGACCCAAGCTATGTGCTTGAACGATAGTAATCCCCTCTTCATTTGTGGCCTCACCATGTGCACACAGAGTGGTTTGAGTCAAAGCCTTCAACTTAAGGCCGGTTTGAATTGCAAGAAAAGAGGAGACTGAATTACTTTGCCTTTAAGGTCTGTTCCAGCCTTAGCATTCTGTGAGTCTTTGGAATATGCACCAAATGGAAGTTCAAAAATTGATTCAGCTTTCACACTGAGAGGGAAGAATGCCCACAGTTGAATAAAAGATTAGAAGCTGTGGAGAGGAAATCGTTGTCTTGAGTGAGTTCTTTTATTGGAAATCAGCCTTGGACTACTGGACAGGAAATTAAGTTCTTGCCTGGGTCATTAATCATTGTGCCGATTTGAAAATTGGCAGTGGGGGCAGGTAGCTATATTTGAGGAGGAAGGAAGGAGTGGGCGGAAAGAGCTCTCCTAAAAGCTCCCCGGTCTGAGTGGGCATCCGCCAGCAAAGATAGGGTGATACCAGCCACCCTCCTCTGGTGGAGGTGTCTAGATATTTTTCTCAACTCTCCTGATCAGGGTTCCCACACATCTCCTGCCCAAACCTGCTTCCCACTTCTACCAAGAGGAGGAAAGTAGAAAGAACCTCAGGATTTACACTGAGCAAAGGCAGAGAAGCAATAGTCTAATGGAGGTTATAGTTCCCTGGTTTAGCTCAAGAGAGGAGGGCAAGATTAGGATATTCTTTATTTTTTGTCGACATTAACATCGATAAGAAACCAAAAAAAAAAAAAACAAGAAAAAACATGGGCAATCGGTTACGTCCAGACAGCCTGTGCCCCTCAAAACCACGCTGTCTTTTACCATGTCCTGTTTCTCCTCCTCCCGCCAAATGGAACCCCACTAGGGGAAGTATCTTCTACCTTGTAAAGTTGGAGCTTTTCTCTGCGTCTGTTCCTTGGGCTAGAAAAATATAAAGACCATCTTAGTTTTCACTTTTCGAGTCTCGCCTCCCTTAATATGTGTTTTGGAGTATTCACACTCTTCTATTTATTTTTCCTGTAAGGTGAGAAGTTTTGGTAAATAAAAAGTTGGCAGCAGGTTTTATTTCCACAAAAATAACAATTTTGACATTTTCAGGGTGTCATGTGTTGCAAAGCTGTTCCCAGGAGAGTCTAAATATACTTCTGGGCTTTCTCATCACTCATTAGAACTGCCTGGAAGATTTGCCCCCCTCAGGGTATAGATTGACTAAGTCTTCTATAAAGCTCTCTCTTTTCTTACAGATTTTTCTGATGAGAATGTGGCCCAATTAAGTTGGGAATTGCAGTATTTGGCTCGATTACAGTTTGTGTGGATTTTTGCTCTTTCTCCCTCTCTCGAGACACCTGCTTCTTCCTGACTGTAATTCACAATGTTCTTGACTGCTCAGGGCACAATTCGGTCCTCAGCATCCTTCGTGCCTCCTGCCCTGAATCATCTCCCGAGCAGTCCAGCGCTGGCCTGTGTGGTTATGGCCTTCCCACTTAGCTGGGACAGAAGTAGACTTTGCTCCCCTCTCTACAGGTCGCACGCCAGCCTGTGTGGAGATCCCAGTCTTCACTCCACAGTGGTCACAGCTGCTCCTGCCCCCATTACTTATACCAACAATAAGGCCCTAGAGATAATCTCCAAAACCGGGGAGGAAAAAAATATCAAATGTAACCAGGTTAAATGTCAAATTGTCGGCCCAAGAAGAGCGTTTGGAGCAGCTAAGGATGTAGAGTATGAGATCTGCTGCCGTGAGCCACCTCTTCTTACAGGAGGTTACAAAGGATGGCAGTATTTGGGGCTCCTTTGAATTAGAAAGAATGGGCGAGGTTTCCACCTTATGGGACTTGTATACCTGGCTCAGGAAGTGACACAAGCTACTCCAGAACTCTTGAAGTCCTGACTTGAAGTGCTGAATCACAGCAATGCGTGCAGGGCCTCAGTCTTCTCATGTGGCCTGGGAACCTGGCTTCTGACATCATGACAACTTCTCATCATGACCCACCCTCTGCCACACTGGACACTAGGGAACTGTCCTTGGAACTCTTCTTCCCACTCTCCCTGATGTTCCATTCACCTGGCTTTCCTCTGTCTTCTCTCTTTATTTTCTTTTTCGGTCCATTTCTACTTAGGGTCATCTCATCTTGACCTTAAGACTTAGTGCCTGCTAGTTTGTTCCCACTCTCTCTCTCCCCTGCCCCTTCTTTCCGCTTCTCTCTCCTCTTAACATCTCCCTCTCTCCTCTTTTCTATCTCTCCATCTCCCCCAGAAAACCTAACCCTCACACAATCCCTGTCACCTCCTACAGGTCTGATTCTTTAATCTTGACTTCTGCCATTCTGAAGCTCAGCAGCCTACTCAACACACTTCTACTTTCTTATTTTATTGTCATCTCAGCCTCAGCTTCTCTAAAGAAAACTTTTCTCCCCTAAACTAGTCCCTCCTCTGCAGTGTCTATTTTTGTCATTGTCATTTCAATCCATGTCCTGGGCCACCATGTTGGTCACTGATACTCCTTCTCCATCATGTCAGTGCTTTCAGGAAGGAGCCCAGGCTAGTTTCCAGGGCACAGGTAGGAGAGGCCAGCATAGGAGCTTAGAAATGGCAGGTTCCATCTATGCCAAGCACCACACTGAACTCTTTTCTGGGCTTTCTCCATTTAGTCTTCACAGTGTCCTATCAGACGGTGCATAGCAGGAACCGTGCTCTACCCAGGGTGTGGGAATAGGCATTATCCTTTCCCTTCTCCTCTCCCAACATCACAGCACTGTGTCCTTTAGCACAGGAAGGGTTTTAAATCTAGGTTGCTTGGTGGAGGCAACACCTTTGGGGAATTTGTTTGGGGACTTATGTCTCCTTCCTCTTTTAGCCTCCCTTTTTGGAATGCTGAGACTTTCTGATGTGCCTGCCTTCCTTTGGGATACACCTTTGTCTCTGCCCAGAGGAGGAGTGAGAAATGCCTATCTTGGTGGAGGCTTTGCCACTAGGTCTTAAGAGATAGCGAGGCTGGGCAAGGTGGCTCACACCTGTAATCCTAGCACTCTGGGAGGCTGAAGCAGGAGGATTGCTTGAGCCCAGGAGTTCGAGACCAGCCTGAGCAAGAGAAACAGCCTGTCTTTAGTAAAAATAGAATGCACCTGTAGTCCCAGCTACTTGGGAGGCTGAGACAGGAGGATCGCTTGAACAGTTTAATATGCATTTGGATAAATTGCTGAAAGCTGTTCAAGTCAATTTTCACCTTCTGTATCACTAATAATTTCATCTTGATTTGCTTAGAAATTCATGGTGTATGTAGAGAAATGTTAAATTCTTCACCACCTCTGAAACCAGTTGAGATGTTCTCTTTGGTAAGGAGTACAGTATAACACAGGAAGGAATATAACTCCAAAAACATTCTTTATGGGTTTTTTAAGTGTGAGAGAAAATTCTTGTGATTTTAGATTATGATCGAATTAAACAGGGGGCAGAAATCAGAATTATCTGTGTGGCATCAATTTGGTGGAAATGATTAAATAGAAGGAGCAACAGATTTTTTTGTGAGCTGCAGCTCTTGGTTAGGTTGTGATGTTAAGGTATAGTTATGTCAGAGTATATCTCAGTAGAAGCCTATAATGGAATTTTGAATAGTGCTGGAAAGGCAGTTGTTTCAAGAAGGAATATTTTAATTAGTTGATCAAACCCAGAGCTTGGCCTATAAGATGCTCAAGATGTTCCCTTCTTCCTTCCTTGCTTTTCCCCTTTCCCTCCTGATATGTTAAATGAATGTTTAAAATACTAGTCTTAACTTTTCTCTCCAGAAATAAAATTATGGGGGAAGATTTTGTTTATTCTGTTTCACCCCAATAGTACATTCCCTTCCTAACCTCCCTTTTGCAGCCACTTAGATGTATTTATTGTACCTTTTTTCTTTGGATGTTTTTTCTAAAAGTGTGGTGCTTTGTGTGCAAATATTTCAAATTGACATAAATTGTGTTTTAAATCTCATTTCTTTTTTTATTCAGTATTATTTCATTCTGCATTATTTAAAGATCCACTTTTGTTCCAATATCCATTCTTATTGCTGTATGTTTGTAAGGATACGCAGCAAAAATGATGCTGCAGTGAACATCCTCGTGTGTTCCCCTTAGTGTCTTGTGTGAACATTTCTTTGGGACCTGTACATAGGAGCGGAATTGCTGGGTGTTAGAAATATACAGAATTAATTTGACAAACTGGTACCAGATCATTCTCCCAACAGCTGTCCAGCCCCACTCCTACCACAGCCCAACAGCATTCCTTACCCACGTCAGGAATTTACAGTTTTGCAGTCTCAATAGGTGTCAAGTAATAGCTCTTAATCTGCATTTATTTGACTACTTGAGCTTCCCTTCACATGCTTGCTAGTGTTTAGGGATAGCCTCCTTAGTAAATTGCCTATTTGTGTTCTTTGCCCAGCATTGTATTGGTGGTAGTATCTTTCTTGATTTTTTTAGGACTTCACCAAATATCTCCAGCATCAATCTCTTTTCAGTTTTGGGCTTTGCAAATGTCTTCCCTTCTGTCACCTGCCAACTTTTCCTATAGTATCTTTAATTGAACAGAAAATTCTTAAAGTACTTGTTGTTTTGCCTTGTACATTCTGTTTCTGCAGCCCTTCCCTGTCTTTCACTTTAGTGTTTCTCCATCGTGAGCCAGTTTTACCAACACCAAAGACTAAGTAGTCTTTTCCAGTTGGCTTGTGGTGGTATCTCTATCATACACTTCATTCATTCCACAACATGTTTGTTTAAGTTGAAATGACTCAGAAGGCTAGAAGAACAAACTGCCTCCCAGTGACTAGTAGGAATAACAGTCATGAAAATAATGTCAATGTGCTCTTTACCCAGCCTTGGAAAGTTTCAGCTAGACTTTAGGTGGAAATACAGTGTAATTGCTGAAAGAAGCTATGAGTTGTTGGCACTGTTTGTTCTGCCTACCGATTGTCGACCACCAGCCAGCGTAAATTTAGTTCCCGTCCCACTCTCTCCTATAGTGATGCTGTTTATCAACTCCGTAATCATTTTGAATTTATGAATTTATAGGGTATGCAAAATAAACATGCTACCCTAAATCAGTCACATCTTAAAAAATGCACAGACATTGGAAAAAATTCAAGCCTGTGTGTAAATGAAGGAGAAAGAGATACAGAGATTGCTAAGTATTTTTTTGCCCAGTAATCTGAGTGCTCTGAAATACTCTTTGAGCTTTGTGCGCTGCCTTGACTAGAGTAATAAACAGGTAAATATTTTTGAAATTACAATATTTTGACTTATAGTTAAAATAGGGAACAATGAATTCGGCCCATATTTTTAATTCTTTTATTGAATTTTGATAATAAAAAATGATGTGATTAATATTAATCTTATTACTATTAATCAGGGGCATACTGCCTTTTGCTGAGCATTATACTTGTAATTTAATCCCTGCAGAACAGTCCCATGGAATAGGTGTCATCATCCTCATTTTACATGTGAGGAAACTGAAGCCCAGAGAAATGTCCTCCTCCCAATGTCACATATCTACTAAGGGACAAGGCTGAGAGTCAACCTCAAGTCTACCTGCTCCAAAGTTGGGTTCTTGTCCACTACTCACACTGACTCCTGTTAGAGTGAGTTAAACCTGTGTTATGTCTCACTAAATGAGGATGTCTTTATAATCAGCCTACTAATTATCTGATGATTGTATGTCTCATGTAATTGATGGAATATTAGCCATAATTCCCACTCGGCATCTGTAGAGGTTCTTGAATGGTTATGCATTCTGAAAGTAGCCTACTAATATCCCTGGCACTTGAATCTAATATCCCTGGTCTTTGGTTTTTCTTTTTAAAGAAATAAAATTTTAAAACCATGAAATGAAAAAGTGGATGCCCTCAGCACAGTATTAGAAATCATAGTTGCTGACTCAGTCATCATTGTTCTTTTTAAATTTCTCCCAGTGACTTCTGTATTTATAAAAAGCTTGATCTTACATTAGAAACAAGAGTATTTTTATTTGGAATGTAACTCTGTTCCCTGACAAAGTCACTCCTCTCTAAAAGTACTTTTTCTCTCCAGCCTTGTTTATCCCATCAGACATCCCTGCCAGAAGCAGCCCTGTTTACATAACTGCCCTTGTTGGACGGAATATTTTACTGAGCACCATTCTACCCTTGCACCACAGCCTGTTTAACACAGAATAGGGTCAAAACCTAAAAGGCACTAGAGAATGCTCAATAAGCTACATCTGTGGCGAATAAAAGCGGAGGCCTTTGGATGAAAACGAAGTATTGGAAGACGGGAGCAAGAGCAGGGGCGTTTTTTGTCAGCAGAGACTAAAGAAAACAAAAGGAGAGAGAGTAGTTCTTTTGTGAGGGGGTGGAAGGGAAAACCATTCGCTGGTTTTGGAGTGGGACAAAGGTATGCATTGACTGAAAGCATGCTCTTTCATTAAACACTTTAACAAAAACGGAGCTGCAGGTCAGCGGAACAACAGGCTATTTGCTCCTTCATTTTTTAGTTAAAAGAAAAAGATTTGGCAAGAATAAGGGCTCTATAATGTAGGGCCTTTTCATTTTACTGGACTTTCAATTTTTGCTGCAGTTTTGACTGGTTCCTAACAAGTGTAGGACCCTAGGCCACTGTCACTGTGGTCACCAATATATTATTAGAGGAATTATATTTTAAGCATGAGCCATTTTAATTGAAATTGCTCCTCAGTTGAGCAGAGGGTTTAGTAAGTAGCTTGTCACAGAGATCACACTTGGTATTTTCCAATCTCTTATCTTTTCCAGAACTGGAGCCTCCAGCCAGGTAGCAGTAAGCCACCCCGAACACCTTCTGCATTTCTCTCTCCTCTCTTCCTCCTATCTACCCAACTGTCAGTTGTGCTATTTCCTTATCTATGTGGGGTTTAGAATATTTCTGATGTTTTAATTCTTTCAGGATTAAGCTCTAAGAAGGAGCTAACACCTTTCTCCCATACAGGAAGAAAATCAGAGTAATAACATGATTATACTCCTTTTCACTGGGGACAAGCATGTTTCCTCCCACACTTTGACTTTTGATGTATTCTCCGAGCTCTTCTCATGTGCCACCTACTGTGTTGACCTCATTACATATGTTAAGTCATCCTAATGAAGTCTGATGTTGCTATTACTGCCCTGTATTACAGAACTGGGAAGCAAACCGAGGTGTAGCAGGTTATGATTGTAACCAGAGTTGCACGGTAAGAGGGAAAGCCAGGATTTGGAACCCCAGAGATTAATGCAGTAACTGCTGTGCAAAGATCTGGAGGCAAAATGATAATCCGCGAGTACGTGCTGGATCGGAAGTTCACAGCTCTGTGCTGAGCCGTGAGAACAGAACATGTCTGCCTCCGGGGCTGTCCTACCTTAGCCTTGTATCAAATGCAAGACTTTCAGGGGTTGCCTTGCTTTTTTCTTTCTTTTCTTTTCTTTTTTTTTTTAATACTTTATTTTTTTAGAGCAGTTTTAGGTTCACAGCAAAATTGAGAGAAAGGTACAGAGATTTCCCATATACCTTCTGCCCCCACACACACAGGCCTCCACCATCAACATCATCCTGCACACAGTGGCATATTTGGTACACTCCATGAACCTACACTGACACATCAGTCCAAAGGCCATCGTTTACATTAGGGTTCATTCTTGCTGTGATACATTCTATGGGTTTGGAAAAATGACAGGTATCTACCATTATAGTAACACACAGACTATTTCCACTGCCCTAAAAACAACGTCTGTGTTCCACCTATTCATGCCTCCCTCCCCTCTTACCCCAGGCAACCACTGATCATTTTATTATCTCCATAGTTTTACCTTTTCTGGGTATGTCGTATAGTTGCAATCATACATTGTGTAACTTTTTCAGATTGGCATCTTTTCACTTAGCAATTAAGTTTCCCCCATGTCTTTGGACAGCTTGATTGCCTTGCTGTTTATAGCTAAAAGAATTGGGTGAAAATGTATCCCTAACCTTTGCAGAAATGCAGCGCAGGGACCTATACACTGTGTTTTTATTTTGTGTCTCTGCTAGCTTTCCCATATTAAAGTGAGTGCACTAAGCCATGGTGGATGTTAGAATTTGGACTGTCCTTCCACCCGCCTTTGAAAAAGCTGTGTCTGCTCTACTGCATACATTTAAGAAACCATTCGTGTTTCTGGACATGGAGTTTTAATCACTCAGTTTTGGCACGAAGGTTAAAAACTAAATCTCTTATAATCAAGGCACTTTTTTTGCTAATGAAAACCACAGCTTGAGCAGCTGCTCGTATTATTGTCTCTCCTCTGTGTTCCCACTGGTGTGTGGGAGTTTACTGTTGGGCTGCGGGAAAGGGAGCAAATAAGAAGCCAAGAATGGGGTCAGGTTTCAATAGAGAAATAATGGTGGAATGTTAAAATTCTTGAATGTTTTCCTCACCCTCCTCACACTTTGGACACGCAGTTTGGCTTTCTTTTTTCCTTTTTAAATACTTTCATAGGCCATGGAAGAGCAGCATAAGAACCATAGAATTGAAAACTCCTAGACCTCAACTGTGATTGTACACAGCCTGCCTTCATTTCTGCCTGTGGTTGTAAAATGACAACACAGCTTTAAAGTCTGTGTTGTGTACATTCATCTTTTGTCCATCTGTGCTGCTGTGGTCTTCTTTTTTTATTTTATTTTTTTGTTCTGGGTTGACATCATGTTTGTCTGCATAAATGTCTTTTTCTTGGGTTGCTTTCTATGTCCCACTGTCTTTTTTTTAATGTTTCCATATTTTCCTCTCTCCCCATTTTCTCTTCCCTGCTCTCTGTTTTCTGTTCACCTTTTTTTGCTCTTCACTTTTCATACCAGATGACTTAAAATTCTACAAATAAAAATGAAAGTTTAATTTTTGCTCTTAGTTTTTTTTTATATAGATAGATCATTTTATATTTCTCCAGAAGGATTCTACCTCAAATAAAATTGCTTTTTATGTATTCGAACCTTGACTTTTTTCTTAATGTAGTTCTTTGATCCTTAATAGAAGCAGCTGCTTCATCCAAGCTGCCAGTTATAGTACCAGACATTTTAAAAGGGTGGCTGGGTTCTGATTCCACAGAATGGGGTGAATTCCCAGGGACACCATGGAAATTCACCCTAAGTTATACTTAATGAAGATATGCTTTATCATTTAACCAATTGTCAGGGTCATTTGGGGGATTAAATGAAACAGTCTGAATAGCCCTCCAAACTGTGTCAAAGAAGAGTTCATTGCATATATAAATAGTAAATGACCTTTCTTCCTATCAACTTTTTTGATATTTTCTTCAATAATAGACAAGGCTTGTCCAGCTCCTCATCCTGTTATTCTCCCTTCCAAGTACTAACCAGGCCTGACCCTGCTTAGCTTCCAAGATCAGGCGCATTCAGGATGGTATGGCCGTAGACTATCCTGTTGTTCTCATCCCAAGGAGGTGTTGGTGGTTTTTGGAAGCTGCATAATTAAGGTGGATTTGGGGTCAGAACACAAGTTACTATCCTGGATTTGCTTCTTCCTTGCTCTAACCAAAGGCAAATTCCTTAGTATCTGCAGGCTTCAGTTTCCTCATTGGTGAAATCTCTAGTAGTCCCTGCCCATCCCCTGCCCATTCAATGGATTGTTGAATGAAGTGATGTGTGCAAGGCTACCTGTAAAGAATGGTCCTCAGGTGACTCTAGTCCAGATGGTCAGGCTCGCTCTTTTCCATTTTGTCTTTCCAAATCTGCCAGAGTCTCCTTCTTAAGAAGCTGGTCATTTGGTACATGATTCTCTCTTATAATTCTTTGTCAGTGCTGGCATTGAACACGTTCTGGCCTTCAGAGTCAGGCAGGATCTCCCACCCTTTATGACTGTTTTTTTGTTGTTGTTGTTGTTAGGTTGAATGCATTTGGCAGGCCAGTAGAAATAGGAGCCCAGATGCACCCAGGCAGAGCCCTGTCAACTATGTAAGTCTTAAATGAGCTTGCTGATAACACTTATCCTAAAAGCTATAAACAGAGGCCTTGCCCTTCAGGTCCATGGTTTTAAATGAAGGGAGAACGAAGGGTTCCTGGAGCCTAGACTTCCCACCTAAATTTCTAACCATTTCTTGAACAACATTTACCCACTCACATATAGAATCAGCTAGATCGGTTACGTTTTAAGACCTTGGTCAAACCACACCTGTGCCCTACTCTCTCTTAGAAATGCAGAGTGGTCTTTGAACTAGATGAGATTTTTTATTTGAGCCAACTATCAAAAACCATTAAAAGTTGGATGCATGTACATAGAAATACAGATTTCCTGCCTCTGGGAATCAGCAGGTGCTAGAGCTCTGAGGTCACTATCTCCACCTTTTTACCAGTTTTTCCAATTTACCAGACTTTCTGGTCCTATAAATATTTGAGTTTGAGGCGTCCCAAAATATATATTTCTCCTGCTCTAAATGCCTACTCTTCAGAGAAAGCATTTATTAAGTTTCTAGTATGGACTCAGACTCTATCAGAGAAACAACATAATTCCTGCTGTCAGGGCTCTGTGGCATAACTAAGAAAATGGTAGAAAGTGGTACAAAAGTAGATACAGTAATAAGTAGGGAATAATTAAACATTAAGCTCTGGTAGTAAATGAAAATCAGTGTCGGCTAAAGTTGTCAGGGAAAGCTTCATAGATGACAAAGGACTTGAGCTGATGCTTAAAATTCCTTCCTTCATTCAGCCATTGTTTGTTAGGTACCTACTATGTGTTATGCCCAGAATTGGGCACTGGGAATAAAAAGGTGATTGACATATCCCCTGCTTTCTTTAGAGAGGATACTTTTTAGTTTACAAAGATGAAAAGTTAACAAATAAGGACAATAAAATATTATTCATGCTTGGATAAAAATCTGTAGATAATGAGATCACTAAAGAGAATGTGGTCAGTTATATACCTGGGATAAGATTTTTTTTTAATAGAGTAGGTGATAAGTGAGTTGATTTTGGAAGATAAATAGATTGCCCAGATCTGGGAATAGAGGCACAGGTATGTTATACAGTGAGTTCAGTATGAGAAAAGGCATAGTTCACTGTGGATGGGCCTAGATGAGTTTTAGCATGATAAGAGGGAGAGTAAGAGCCAGATCTTGGAGGGCCTGTGTACCCATCTCCCATGTGCCACCTGTCCCCCAAGTCCACTCTCTACTGCCCCTACCGTGCTCTGCTCCAGAGGCTAACCTATAGTGCTAACTCAGCAGACTCTCTCACACCCTTTGGTTTACAGTTAAATTCATCCAGTGGATAGATAGCCCCAGCCAGAGATGAGCAGGAAGAAAGTGAGGTCAATTCTTTATTCTCTGTTGGCTTCCTCCCCTGAAAGATCACCTGAGGCCAGCTGCATCTCCCCTTCTCAAAGCCACTGTATTTATCTACTTTCTCCTTCCAGTAACTAGTTCCTCCCCTTGTCCCTTCAGGCCAGTGGTGATGACATCTTCTCCTCTGATACCTCCCCAGGTTATCACTGTGGTTCCTCTGCAGCCTGCCTACACCCTTACCAATAATCCCACCATAGATAAATCCTGTACAAATTGTCCTGTATGCAATATGATTAGATTTTAATTTTAAGCAGTGGTTTAGAGAATGGTTTCCTGCAGTGAAAATCTAGAGGCAAGGCAGTCAACTAGGAAAAATGGCCAAAGTGAGAGATGCTATGGTTGGGAATATGCAATAGAAGTGGAGATGGAAAGGAATTGATTGATGTGGGAGAAGGAACAGGATTGAAATTGACACTATTTGGATGTGAGAGATTAAGAAAAGGAAGGAGTCAAGGATGACCACCCAGGCTTCTGACTTGGGTGGCTGCTTGATTCAAGAAGTAAACAGATGAATTTAGTTTTGCATATGTCAATTTTGAGGTCTTTGTAGGAGAGTCATCAGAGACATGCACAGGTATTGGGTGGACAAGTGTGGAATTCAGGAGAGATCTGGCTGGAGTGGAAGGTTGATATGGTGTCAGCTTATAGGTAGTGCTTGAAGCCAAGATGGTGGAGGAGGTCCTCCAGGAGAGCTGAGAGAGTGGGAAAAGTATTTAATAGAACAAAAGAGGAAGACAGTCATGAACAGAACTTGGAATGTCACTGAGAGGACCCATGGTTTTGCACAGACTGAGAAAAGAGAGTGACCAACGGCAAAAGGCAGAGAATGAGTATTGGTTGCACAGATGGTGGGGAAATGTTTGCATATGCCGAGAGGAGCCAGATTGTGGAGGGATTTAATAGCCAGGCAGAAGAGTCTGGGCTTGGTGATTAGAGATTAAATAGCAATTATGTGTTTATTGCTTCATTTATTCTGCAAGCATTTGTGGAACACTTAGGTTCTTGAACTAAGTACTAAGAACACTTAGGTTCTTGAGTAAGGTTGTTTTAGGCTGTATTTTAACGTGAATCACGTGATGATGGAAGGGCAGAGATAGAAGGACGAAAATAACTGTGAGATTTCCATCATAACATGTTAGCAGCCATGCTCCTTCTAAGACCTGTTTAGGTTCTGTCATGTTAAATTTGCCCCAGAAAATATCTGATAATTCTGAAGAAGCAACTGACCAATTAGATGCAATGAAAAATGCAATCTTCCCATTTTCAAAATATAGGGAAACCATTTATTTGCATGGTGTGAAATAGCTTGGCAGCTTAAAATATGGATCCCAGAATGATTCAGTGTTGAGTCCAGGGAGGTCAGGTTAAGTTCAAGAGTGGAGTCTCAGAATGAAAGTAATGATCTCACTGCCTGTTTTATACAATCTCAGATGGAGAAATAAGTAGAAATAGCCACAGGTTATTTATGATGAAGTTCATTTTTTGATTGATGCTTTTTTTTTTTTTTTATTTTTCCTCTTCTCTTTGGTTATGTGTTTTGAGTTTTTATGCTGAGATTTGTTCCATACCTCCTCTTTTTCTCTGCTACTCTTCTGCTCCCCCGCCAGAATCATAATTTTAAGATCTAACTAGATTTCATTTTGGAATAGGGAATGCCATGGTATAGTATTTCAAGTATGTGTTTTTATTTTTAAAACTGTGATTGATATTAGCAGAAAATTAAAAGATTGGTAATAAGAAAATGAACAGAAATTTCACAGAATATGAAATATAAATTACTAATGAAAATAATTGTACCCTCCTTTATAATAAGAAAAATGCAATTAAAATCTTAATGAGATACTGTATTTTCACCTCTCAGATTGACAATGGTATAAGAATGTTTGACAGTAAACTATTAGGAAAGACATAAGGAAATGCATTGTAAGTGGAGGTGTAAGTGGACATAAACTTACACTTAATTTGGTAATATGTGTCAAGAATAAAGACTCACCCTTTGGTTCAGCGACTCTTCATTTAAGCATTTTCCCACCGATGTACTTGGATTAAGTCCACAAAGCCTTCAGTACGAGAATGTTAACTTCAGTATCACTGTGGCTGCAAAAGAGTGGAATGAATATGAATGTCCATCCATAGGGTACTGTTTACATTAGTTATGGTGCATGCATGGGGTGGAATACAGCGCAGCTCTTCAAAAGGAAGAGACAAATTTTTATGCAATGAGGAAATAACTTCAGAATGCTACCATTTATTTTAGAAAGGGTGGCGTTATATGTGTAGATTATATCAGATACTGTCTCTGGACAGATGCACAAGAGAATGATAGCAGCTCCTTTAGCAAGGAGATCTGACAATAAGATCTGGAAGACAGACTGACTGCACCCTACACCTTCTAGTCCTATTAGAATGTTTTGGCACTTACATATATTAAGTAATCTGTAAAACTCTTCGCATTACTCAAGAAAAGGGAGGTTAAGTAGGATTCACTGTTGATGTAGGGTTTAGGTAAATGAGTTTTCATACGCTGTTGGTGAAAATGAACATTTACATAAACTTTCTAAAAGGCAATATATTGGTTGACGCTGTTCCAAATAAGATGCTGCATATTTCACCTGGCAATTCTCCGTTTACATTTTAAACCTATAGAAACTCTAGCCTGCATACATAAATAAGATAAAAATACAAGGGTGTTTTTGAACTCAGATAATGTTTTATAAGTGAAGATTCCTGCCTAGGTTTATTTGCCTTTGAAAAATGACAGCTGTTTTTTTGTTTCTGTCACTTGAGAATTGTTCCTTTCTTCACATTTGGAAATGGCCCAGTGGTTTTAAGTGATGTCTGTGGCCTGTCTCTGAAAGAGAAGAGAGAAGTTTGTTTGTTCATTCACTCATTCATACACTGTTTAGTAAACAAACACCTACTTTGTGCCACGTGTAGTATATATATTGCTGGGGGTTCCACACAGACCTGGTGCCTCCCCTTCACGGCACCTTCAACATTCCTGGGTTCCCTTTTCTTAACCTTTTTACCCACGGTAGCTTTGGTTAGCTTAGGTTGCTTTGGTGTTCTGGTGCCATTTTTGTGGCTCTTGCTTTCTTTTCTATTTTATCATTTTGGGCTGGTTTCTGCAATGTTTTTCTGCTCCCAGTAATGGAGGAGACATCAGCAGGATGTTGTTTTCACTTGAGTTACGGGCCCGCAGATGGATACTGCAGGCGTCAGCTCTCATTCCATTTCTTTTTATTTTCACACATAAAGTAGACCCCTGTGCTGAAGGGATGGCAGACAGTAAAAACCGTAGCTGTAAAAGAGGATTTACTACAGGCCCTGCTCGTCGCCAGCAGGGGTGGGAACCAGCGAAGCACAAATCATGGGGAGCCCTGTCTTTGCTGGCAGACAGGACGGACTCCCCCACTGACCACTGGCCGTAACTCCCCAGCCAGTAGCAAACTCAACAGACCCAAATTCGACCACCTCTGACGCTCCCTCTAATTTCTACACACCTCAGCATTGGTGCTCTTGCTTCTTAATTAGCAAAATTAGTTTCCTTTTTCCATTTCTGACGAGTGACCTCTCCCTCCGAGTAAGGGAGAGAGTGTTGTAGTGTGGCCCCTTCAGCATCATACAGGCTGCACGTGAAACGCAGACGCCAAAGGGAGGATTTGGAGCCTCTTAGCTGTGCTTAACACATTATCCGTTGTGAGGTAGATCACGGCGATTATCTTGAGGGACACACACAAAATGGGTGTCGGCTGTTTTGTAATACATGAAACAGAATTTTAGACATACATCATGAAATATAACACCCATCTTTGCTTTTTAAATATGGCCTTAAATGTATTTAAACTGTGACCGGTGTAGATGTCATTGGTGTTGAATTCGTTCGTGAGAGTTTCAGGGGCCTGCAGATAGAACCTTTCGCACACTGGAGACTTTTTATGAAATCATCAAAGCTTTCGGAAGACAATGCAGCTTCCTCCCTCTCCAAGAACGGAGTTTTGACAGTAACATCTCAGAACAGATGTTTTCGCCAATCTCCAAAGTTTTTTATTTGGTGGCACAAAGACTCTGTTATTCATGAAATGGTCTGTTAAAAAATTAGTTCCTCCGTGTGGGGATTGTGGGAATCTGTGTCGTGTAAATTGATTTCACTTTAGGCAGGGAACTGGCTCTTAACTCTTAAGATTGTCTCCAAGGTTTGACTCTAGCAAGTGCCAATTTCCAGGCCACAGCGATCACAGAGAAGGTAGTAATACACAGTAGCTCACCATCTTTCCCAGAATACTAAAGTTGAGTAATCTGAGAATGTCACATCCTTTTATTTCTTTTTTTTTTTTTTTAAGAAAGGAGCTAAGTAAAAGTTTGTAGAAATTTGGTCCCATAAAACACAGTGAGAAAATGTGGGCATTCATGTTTGCTGGTTATTTGCATTATTCTCCTAGTGCAAGTCCACTTCTGCAGCTTACACTTGTTGATTTTAGACTCCTATTTAAAGGGAAAACTGCCATTCTAAGATAAACATGGGCAGCTTAGGATGTGGTTTCAGGTACATTATGAGAGACCTTGATGTGACTGTTTAGTAATATGGAATAAAAAGGACTGATCGTTTTCACTTCTAATGTCTTGTCTTGCCACTGTCCCGATTTATACTTTTCTTTCCTTCCAGCAGGACAGAGGTCAGCACACTGTGGCCTGTTTTTGTAAATACAGTCTTTTGGAACCCAGCTGCCGTCATCCGTTTGCGTATTGTCTATGGCTGCTTTTGCAGTGTGTCGCCAGAGATGAGTAGTTACGAATAGAGACCGTTTAGCCCACGCAAAGCCTAAAATATTTACAGAACAAATTTGCCAACCCCTGCAATAGGAAGTCACGTATGTACTGTGACCCAGTGTTTAAACATTACAGTAAGTAAACATTTGATAGGTTTTAGCTATTTAGATTTTAAAGGCATTTATGGGGCATAAGAAATATAAAGTAAGTAGTATTTGGCTTTCAATAATTTAACATATCAGAGGAGAACATTTAAAATACAATAATACATGTCCACAGATAAAGATGCAAACTAAAATCTCCTAGGAGAGTACAGAAAAATTATAGAAAAGAGGAGACAGAGTTAGTATTCCTGGGCACGGTGGCACATGCCTGGGGTCCCAGCTACTGGGGAGACTGAGGTAGGAGGATCACTTGAGCACAGGTGTTCAAGGCTGCCGTGAGCTATGATCCTATCACTGCATTCCAGCCTGGGTGATAGGCATGACCCTGTCTCTTAAAAAAAACCAGTTCTGTTCTTTTTTGTGAAAAGCATATAATCTAACATTCCTACTGTATTTTTAAATGTATTGCTCCTACCCCTAAATATTCCTACCTGGCATATGAGCTGTTTTATCATCCTGTGTCTCGTCCTTATCACCTACCCCATAACTCCTGAAAACTCCTCCTTCATGGTCCATCACCAGCAAAACCAAAATCCCTTTATCCTTAACCTCTTCTCTGAAATTACTTTTATCTTGTTAAACCCAAACATGGATATGCTATCAGAATACTGCCTCCCCTGAAGCCCTGTCAGAGGGCAGCTCTATTTTTTGCCCCAAAGTTGAGGGGTGCTCTCTTTTTTCTTCGTTGTCACCGTTACCATTCCAGTTCTCTCTTCCCTAAAAACTTTCAGCTCTAAACGTCTTGTCATCGAATAGTATCAGCCACTGCCAGGTTGTTAGTTACCTGCCAAGGCTAGGATTCCTGCCAGTATGGCTCCATAACCGTAGCTCCTGGCTCTCTATTATTCTCTCTAGCAATACGCCTTTCCCCATGCGTGGGCATGTCCCTTGGGGATATAATCCTTCTAACACCCCTGGCTTCTCTGTTCCTTCAGCCACTCATCAACTCAGCCTTCAGCACAAACAGCCACCCCCTAGACCACATCATCACAACAGCTGTGTCCCTCCATTGTCTCGGGTGTGTGCACTGACCTCACCCCGCTGCCTGGCTTTTGAGCTCTCCCTCTCCAGGCTCCAAACATCAACCGCATCAGAGCCCACCATACATTGATCCCACTACTTTTTCACTGCCCCTCTTCCCTCTCACCCAAGATCTTGTGTCCGTCTCTATGCAGTTCGGGGTCCATGGCCAGGTGGTGTGTTCACTGCCTTGCCTACGTGCCAGCTCCGTTGCCCCTTGCGTTTCTCATGCCCACTCGGCAGTTTAGCCCTGGCTGAATCCAGATCTCTGCCTACCTCGTGCCAGCCCCTGGGTGTGTGACCTTGGCTGGACGAAAGCACGACCCCACTCTCTGGTTTCACTTTGGGGGATTTTTAAATTTTTTTAAATTTTTATTAATAGTTATTATGGGTACATAATAGTTGTATATCTTTATAGGGTACACGTGATGTTTTGATACAGGTATACAATGTGAATTAATCAAATCAGGGTAATTGCAGTATCCACCGCCTCTGGCATTTAACATTTCTTTGTGTTAGGAACATTCCAATTCCCTCTCTTTAGTTATTTTAAAGTCTACCCTAACTTGTTGGTTATAGACACTTTGTTGTGCTATCAAATATTGTTCATTCTAATTATCTAACTATATCTTTGCACCCATTAACCATCCCCACTTTATCCTCACCCCCCCCCCACCCTTCTCAGCCTTTGGTAACCGGCATTCTACTCTCTGTCTCCATGAGATCAATTGTTTTTAATATTTAACTCCCACATGAGTGTGAACATGCGAGATTTGTCTTTCTATACTTGGCTTATTTCACTTAACATAATGTTCTCCAGTTCCGTCCATGTGGTTTTACTTTTAATTCATGACCATGAACTTCATGTGGGAACTTAATGCTGCCCAGGAGTCACACATTATGTTACTCACTCTCTTTGGACTTTTTTTTTTTTTTTTACAATCGTCACCTCTTTTCTTAATCCTCCAACCCCTCCTCTTTCAACCTTATTCTCAACTGATGCCTGCCTTCCAACTTTGGCTGGAAAAATTGAAGCTGTAAATGGGAGCTTCCTCCAGCTCCTGCTGTGGCGTCTCTCATGCCTGGAGATGAACGAACTAACGACCAGTCATTCTTCCTGTCGTTAGCTTGTCCCTCTCCGCTGGGCACTCCTGTTAGCATCTGAGTATGCTGCTGACTTCTCCTGTCACAGTGAGAGAAACAGCAACACTCCCTAGTTCCCACTTCCACTGCCTCCTGGTAGCCACTGTCCCAAATCTCTTCTTCCCTGTTTTGTAGCAAAACTCCCAAAATATCACCTGTGTCCATTCTTATTATTTCCCGTTTCTCCCTTCTCTGTCTCTTTTGAATATAGTTCATTCAGGTTTTTAGCCCAGCTCAAGGTTCCTACTTAAATACAAGTTGCTGAATTTCACAGTTCTCAGTCCTCATTTCACTATCCTGTCGGCAATATTTGGCAGCCCCCTGCCTTCTCCTGGGAGGAGTCAAACCACCTGACTTCTAGGACGCACCTGCTCTTAGTTTTCCTCTCACTCCCCTTGCCATTTCTTCCCAGCCTCCCGGAGCTCCGACTTAGACCTCACCTCTGCCCACATTCCAGCCTGTGGTCATCATGTTCAAAGTGTCGTGGCTTTAAATAGCATCTGTGTAGTGGTGACTCTCAGATTTATCATTTCCAGCCAGACTTCTCTCCTGACCTCCACACTTAGATGTTCATCTAAGAACTTTTTGGATAGCTCCGTTTGCATGTCCAGTGGATATCTCAGACTGAACCTGTCCAGCCTGAACTCTGGTCCTCTCTCCAAACCTGCCCTGTCTCTGTCAGTGGCAGCGCCGTTCCTTCGGTTGCTCAGGCCAGATTCCTAACGTTTTCTCGCCACTTCCCAGCCCCTGACATCTCCTACTTGAATTACTGGAGGAGCCTCCTACCTGGTGTCTCTGCCTCCACACCTTGCACCTTTAAACTCTTCACAGCACAGCAGTCAGAGGGATCCTTCTGTGGCATTGGTTACATCACCCCTTCTCCGCGCATATCCATTCCTCTCAGGTGAAGAGCTCTAATTCTTTAAAAGCCATACACAATCTGACCACCTGTTACCACTCGTTCTTTCTCTTCCCTCTTCCCCTTACCCCACTGCAAACACACTGGCAGTTTGCCAGGCAGGCACCCACCCTCCTGAGGGTTTTTGCACAAGCTGTTGCCTAGGTTTAAATTCTGAGAGCTCCACCCCCAGCTACCAAGCACATCTCTCCCTCACCCACACCGAAGGTCACCCTCTCAGCAATACCGACTCTGGTCCCCTGCACTCTCCAGCCCCCTCACCCTGCCCTATCTTTAATAGCACTTCTCACCTTCTGACACAGTATACACTTATTTATTGTATTTATTATCCATCTCCGCCTGGAATGTAAACTTTGGGAGGACAGAGATTTTTGTCCATTCTATTTGTTGATGCATCTCCAGCATCTAGAATAGTACCTCTACCTAGTAGATGCTAAAAAAAAATGTGTTAAGCATATGAATGAAAGTTTTCATGTTTCTGCCTGAGAGATCTGCCTCATGATAGTTTTAAATTCCATTTTAAGTTTCTCAAGTATTAATTACCCTGTAAACAGGATTCAGAAAAGAACTGCTAGGAAGCACTATGTCCTTGACTTGATTACATACGGTCTTTTATTCTGAACTCAAAACAACTCCTCTAGGATATAGCAGCAGTGTCACAAATATTGAATATGTATAAACAGCATGAGAGATCTTGACGTTTTCAGGACTGTGTTTTATTCCTCACAAATCCCCCAAGTTGTGAGTGCCGTGATAGTGTAGTCTGTTCACATGAATGTCACATACAGCAATAAAAAGGACAGAAAGAAGCCACGTGGAGCTCTGGGTGCAGAGGGGCTGGTGGGGCTCAGCCGTTGAAAGGAGGCTCAGCCCCCAGCCCAGCCTCTCTGCTGCTGCTTCACACGTTACAGCAGCTCGTGAGCTTGTGCCCTGGCAACATCACACATTAGAGCAGTTCCTGAGCCCTTGATGTTGCCCAGGTATTGTTGAAACCAGGAGTGTCCGTTCTGTGAAAGCCGAGAGTCCATTAATATTATTTTGTTCTGTTTGCAAAAATTTTAAATACTAAATCTTAGTATTTAGGATTTAAATACTAAATCCTAAGCCTTGGTTTTAGAATGTAATATGTGTGGGTGTTATAATAACCAAATGATGTAACTTAGCATTAAAAGCAAAATGAGCAACCATTTATAACAGAGTAAGTTTCCACTTGGAGATCAAATGACAAGCATCCATTCAGCTTGATTCTGGACCTCTGATGATAAACTCTGAATGTGAATAAAAAAAATGCATGTTTGTTTTTCACTTGTAAGCTTATTTTATAATATATATGTGTATATATATTCTAGTTTAATGAAACCTGCCATGATAAACTTTTTTTTTAAAATGATGACTAACAGGAATCTTTGACAAAAAAGGGTTGGAGTAAAGGAGGAGGATGGTGTTGCCATGGTAACAGCTGTCCAGCGTAAACATCTCACATCTCTTCCGTTTATCATGTGTTTTAGGGCAATTCAAGCTGCTGGAACAAGACCGAGATATAAAGGAGCCAGTGCAATATTTCAACAGTGTGGAGGAGGTGGCGAAGGCGTTTCCTGAACGCGTGTACGTCATGGAGGAAATAACATTCAATGTGAAGGTAGCTCTTAAAGAACCAAATATTTATCCTCACTAAAATAATTTTACTTTAAAGTCTGCACGTCCACTGTAAGTGTTCATCTGTGCCTCCAAGGGGAGTTTCATCTTCTTAATAAGTTAGTGGCAATGGCCAAAACTGCACATATTATAGCTAACTGGACTCCCTGACAGCATGCTATATTTATTCACATGTTAGAATTTAAAACTGAGTTCAAAACTATAGCTGTTAAGGCAGATAAAAGATTTTTTAAAATTCGAACTTCATTCCCTAATATGTAACAGTTGTTTGGCCAGATTTTCTGTGATGCTTGACTTTTAGGAGCAAAAGGGATATGATAAAACTAATACCAAACCAAACACTTATTTAAAAAAGAAGAAGAAGAGAGGGGAGAGAGAGAGAAAGAAAGAGAGGGAGGGAGGGAGGGAGGAAGGAAAAGGCTTCCAGAGCATGCTTGAAATCAGCATATATTCGTTCTTTGTGGACTGTCTATTTCAGTATACATAGAGAAAACCGATGTATAGAATGTGCCCAGAGAAAAGCTGAATCGTGTTCACTGTGCTTCATTTGTTCTGCATTCTTAAGGGGACAGTGTAGTCCCCTTCTGCGTGTTGAACAAGCTACTTTGACTAGACTTACTGCTGAGGAGAAACTGACCAGAGAAGCAAGCCACCAACTGGGTCGGATGTCATTGCCTGCAAATCCACTGCATTTTCTTCAGCAGCACTCACTAAAACATTTTAGAAAGTGTTCACATTGAAAGGATTTTCTGTTTAACTTCATTTCAGCCCAGAGTCCAACTAAGTCACGTTCTCCGAACGTTTCAAGATTTAGGGGTCGAGAGTCCTATTTCTTAGAAATATACTTTATGTGCAAAACACACTGCATGATCTCTTGGCCCAAGAATTGAAACAGTGCCTTTATGGGTGAGTCATTCCACCCACGCTCTTCAGGAAAGGCGGCAAATTCCCAAGACAGCCTTCTTATTGGAGAAATGGTTCTGCCCATTTTATTGGCTAAGCCAAATCATGTCTTCTTCCAGTACTAAAATACAGCTGCTGTGGTCTTACTCTCTTTCATTTTATTATTAAGATGGATGAGATTTCATATTTTGTAAAATCCTTACTAAGTAAATTAGGTACAAAAATATTTATAATTTTTAACTCTTTCAGTGGCCCCAGTTTATGAGTTATCCAGATGACTTGCATTCTTTTACATTGAAAATTTATAAGAACATGTTCTTCATTTTCAAACTTACCAAGATTCATTGGTCAGAGGTTAATCAAATCCTGTTCCACTAGTGTCTTGATTTGATTTAAATCTCTCTTTAAAACTTAGAATTATCTAAATGAAAGAGTTGTTTAGAAAGGAAAGTTAATACTTTGCTAAACTCTTTTCTAAAGACATTTCATTTGCTAATAAATGATAAGAAATCAAGAATAAAATTTTTTTTATGATTTTTGAGATTGTCTCTAGTATTAAATCTTAGCATTCCATCTTTTGGCACATATTGTTCATGTATAGTAATTTTAAAAGATGTCTCTAGCAGCTTTTTGGTGAATTTGTATTAAATCAGCAATGATTGAAAGGATAATACTGATATTCATACATTTTGATAGAGTTCTTTTTTCTTTTTTCTTTTTTTTTAAACAGAATACCATGACTGAGTGTATTCATTAAAGTGTGTTTAATGGAGATATCATTTAAGAGTTCAAAGGCACAGATAAGTGTATGAAATGTGAGCTTATAGCATCCACAGAGCTAATTGGATTTGGGTTGAATTCCATGCTGTGCAAACATAAATGTTTAATATTTCTAGTCTTTTACTTACAAAGTTTTAAGGTGCCATCACCTCCAGCTTGCATGAATCATTAAGACATTATTTCAGTTCTATTCAAAAAAGGATTGTTATAGGAACATCAGAAAATTTACATAAGGAAATACATAAACGTTTTCATGCTTAGTGAATAAACACCAAGTAAATAAATAAACTGAGGAAAGTTATGGAAAAGTTGTCCTGATACTACCTGGACTAAAAATAAATGTTGGAAGTCATGGTCTTCTTTAGAAGTAGACTGGATTATAGTGTCTATGTTAGAACTTGACAGGGTAAAAAATTGGATATTTGGTTACTTTTCCCAGAAAGGTAGAAAAAAAATGAAAAACAGTACTGTTTACTCATAAATGTAGCTGTTATCCAGGAAGCAGTTTTTTAAAAGAAAAATATCAAACCTCTGTAGAAAATTTTACCCTCTACTTCAAATACAGTATAAATTAGAACAAAAGGATAAATCATTGAAGAAACCATTTGCTGTTAAGAATTGATAGCTATCCGGCATTATGATAGTCAAAAGATAAAATTATTATTTATAATAAATATACATAGGTATATATTCATGTATATATTACAAGTCCAAATTGAAATTAAGAATATGGAATAGAGCAAAAGTATTAAAAGAATACTACTAGTTCTAGTTTTCTTCTCAAACTGTAGCAAAATTTTAACTAAATAAATGTAATGGATAATACTAATACTATTTACACATTTGTTTTAAAATGAAGCATTCTTTTTAACTTTAAATTAAATAAGTTTCCTTAAAAGATGGTTTGATGTGTTTAAAATTATCTACCTGATTGCCCAACATTGATTAACTGCATGAAAGCAATTCACATGCATTAAGCGTTTAGTTTTTTAACCAGTGCATATACTTTGAGTGCCCACTATATGCCCAACCGTGATCGAGGCACTGGGGGTGAATAGTGAATACCGACTCCCTGACTGCATGGAGATTACAGTCTAGTAGGAGAAGCAGACAATAAGTAAATACTGTCTTCACTATCTCAGTGCTTGCCTCCGAGTAGAGATACCAAGAAGACGGTTGGATATACAGGTCTGGAGCTTGGAGAAAGATATGGGCTTTGAATGTACATTAAGGCTCATCATCGTCTTCTGGAAGACATTTAAAGCCATGGGTCTAGTTGAGTTTACCTACACCAGTGGTCTTCAACCAGGACTGATTTTTGTCCCTCAGGAAACATTGGCAATGTCTGTACACGGTTTTGATTGTCTTGACTGTAGAGTGGAGGACATTACTGGCATCTAGTGCGTAGAGGCCAGTGATGCTGCTAAAAATTCTCCAGTGCACAGGACAGGCCCACCCCCAACAAAGAATTATCCAACCCAAAATGTCAGTAGTGCCCTAACCTAGAGACCAGATAGAAAAGAGAGGAGGCTGTGGGTTGAGCCCCGGAATGCCCCAGCATTTAGGGATCTGTCCATCTCCTCCAGTCCCTGCAAAGTTAAAGTCGTTCCATGTGTTTGGAACAGCAGTGTCACCTACCTCTTTCTCATGTTTTCCCTTTATCCATTTGATTTTTGGTTTCCGTGACAAGAATTTTCTTTTTATTTACCTGCTTTCCTGCAGATGTGTTTTTTTAAACTATAATAGGCTTTTTTCTCTCTCCTAGTTATCTCTTTTAGTTTTATCAATCATCTGTATTCTCATGTTTACTTCCAAAGTCAGAAGATATTCTATTTCTGAGTTGGCCATTCCAAATAAAGGCCCATTCCTCTACCTTTTAATAATAAAAACAGCTGCACTAACAATTTTGAAGCCCTGTCTCTTTCTTTAAACAAGCCACTGTGATCTAAAGAGCAAATTGAACTGTGTAGTGGCTCAGGCTCCGGATTTGGGGCTGAGGTCAGACCCCAGCTCCAGGCGTTGACTCCAACCACGGGCAGATCACATCACCCCTTGAGCCCACAGTCTTCACCTGCAAAATGGGGGGTGGGGAGGATGCTACCCACCTGATAGATTTGTTGTGAGAACTAAGTGAAATAATGCACCAAGTCCTTTGCAAGTATCTAGTGGGAGATTGACAAGCTATGGCCTCTGGACAGGCTGCCTGTTGTTATAAATAAAGTTTTATTGAAACAAAGCCGTGTGCATTTTCTTACATATTGTCTGTGGCTGCTTTTATGCAATAGCACAGTTGAGTAGTTACAGCAGAGTCTGTATGCCCCAGAGAGCCTAAAATTATTACTGTCTGGACCTGTGAGAGACAGTTTGCCAGTCGCTCATTCAAAACATAAAATCATACAAAATTAACTTTCACATTTAAAAAGAAAAAAATTTCCTGCCACAGATTATTTCACATACTCTTCATCTAATACTTTACACTCAGTGTCTTACTATTAAGAACTCAGTGCATAGTAATTGTGTTTTGTTGTTGTTTCAAAACACCCCCTTCACTTCAAATACTTTTTTGGAGACTTATTACACCAATACCTAGTGAATTATTGTAAATGTCTTCCAGCTTTTCAAACCCAGCGCAGTAATGATGAGAAATTTTCCCACGCATGCATTTTCTTTTTTTTTTTTTCTCCTTTATTGGGCAATCAGTGAATGCGCATGCATTTTCTGCCATCAGAATAATGACTAGCAAATTAAGTTTTAATTTAATTTCTATGTTTACTGTGACACTTGTGGAGACAGGGAAGAAAGGGCAGCCTTGGATTGGCATTGGGTTCAAGCATCCTGTCTTCACTGATGTAACCCAAAAGCTTTCTTCGTTAAAATTATTGCGCTCAAGTCTGAGGGAGCCCAAATACCCTAATCTGGATGCTATAATGTTGCTGTTTTCATTCCAGCTAGTGAGATCCACACGTTCAGCTGTTCCAACATAGATTTCCCCAGAGGCAAAATAACAAGTTTGCATTGTCTCAGCTAGGGAAAGTGACCCACTCAGGAATGTGAGTTTGCAGTCAGACGTGAATATTATAGTCACTGCCTCTGCTTACCCAGACGTCTTCAGAACGGTTTCCATATCATGCGGTCTGGGGTAGGAGCTGAGCTGACAGCCCTGTCACCTGCATATCAGCTTCTGGTTACTGGCTTTGGCACCTGCTGTGGGTGGGGGTGTTGGTGCCTAGCAGCAGAGCCACTGTAGTATGGGGAGAAGGTTTTTTTTTTTTGACAAATTATAATTGTGTATATTTATGGGGTATAAAGTGATGCTATGATACAGGAATACAATGATTGAATCAAGCTAATTAACATATCCATCACCTCTTATATGTATTTTTTCCTTCTATTCTAACTGGATCATGTACCCTTTGACCAATATGTCCTCACTCCCCTTACTCCCCCTACTCCCCACCCTGCTCTCTGTGTCTATGGGTTAAATTTTTTAAATTTCCACATATCAATGAGACCATGCAGTATTTGTCTTTCTGTGCCTGGCTTATTTCACTTAGCATAATGTTCTCCATGTTCATCCACATTGCTGCAAATGACATAATTTTCCCCTTTTTAAAGTCAGAATAGTATTCCATTGTGTAAATATACCGAGAAGTGCCTTTTTTAATTGGAAAAAAAATCATGTAAGGTTCAGAGAACTTAAATAATAGCTGAGCTTCTCAATATGGAGCAATGTGACCAAGAGTAAAATGATAAAATACTATAAATAATCAAATAGGACTAGGAAGTCTGCGGATTTTAAGTTTTTATAATCATCAAATTTTAGATCTGAAAGGGCCCTTAGGCATCACCTAATCCTCCTCCTTTTAACAAATATGAAAGCTAGGAACAGCTAAGCAACTTCATTGATTCACACAAAGCGACAAAACTACTCAACAGCAGAACCTGGCATAGAAACCAGGTCTCCTGATACAATCCAATCACCTTCATTTTTCTGCTCCATCACTTTGCCTTTGTGGAATTGAGATAAGGCCCAAGATAGTGATCAGAATATACTTTCCCTTTGACACAGTAGCTTACACACTTAATTCATTTTCTTTTTAAAATTTAAATAAACATGTTTAATAATTATTGTGTGTTATCTAATACATAGCCAAGATCCTTCTGTTACTTGTATTTCTGAAACACCTTTGGTCTGACACACAGGATTTGGCAACTTTCATGAATGTTATACCTGCACCTTTTTATGTCTTATTCATACCAGAGTATGATGCCAGTATTTAAAAAATAAAATCCTGCAACTTCTCTTGATGTTTTCTATCAGCATCCATGTAGTTTCTAATTAATTAGACTTCATGTGCCAGAATGAACTCCTTCAGAAATATCCCTGTGAAGCATTAACCCGGAATCTTTAAAGTGTTAATCAGCAATAATAGAGAAGCAAGACTAGAGCTGGGTTCTTGCAGTGTTGCTCGAAGCAGTGTTAAAGATACACTCAAGTGGGTAAAATGCATTGCTGAGTAAACAAGCATGAGTTCTGAAGTTTAATATGGTTGGTGCAACTTGATAAAGCACTTAGAATTTTTCCCAAGGCTTCCAGGTTACCAAAAATCAGCCAATTTTTTCTCAAGTCATAGGTGTGAGGCAATCTGTGTGTGCTTTTTATCTTAACATACTATTAATAGTTACCCTTTTTAAAGTTGCCATCTGAAAAAGTGTTGAGGAATAAAGACCTCCCCGCTCTGCTAACCAGTTCGACTGTATCTTACTTCCATAGATGTGGCAGTTAACAAATTAAACATATGTCCTATTACTTTCTTTATTCATTTTAACAGAACAAACGACAGACAGGGCCTTGAAAATACATTAATGGAGAGGTTTTTGGGTGCCTGTGATTCTGCTTTTCTCGTAATTATTTATGCTCTGCCATCTTTCTAATCATGTTTGTCGTTTAAAATGCAAAAACAATTTATTGGTAGACTTTGTTCTGCATACATGGGCCATCTGGTAATTGACCTGTAAGGTAATATAAAATAGTAGTACTGAAACATTTAGTATTTGTGGTTTTTTTCTTCTTGTTATGTTTTGTTTTCAGAGTATAGTTCAATTGTAACCACCATTTCTAGTTTAAAAGACCATTCCTAGTTTCTGTCTCCGTAATTCAGAAAAGGAATGTCCTTGTGTTTTAAGATTATAATAACGTCAGGGAGGCAGTTTTTTTCCTGTGACTTTTCAAAACGACTAGGGATCAATTTGCTCCAGCATTTTCTATCTCCTCTCCGGAGCCTGTAGAGCATGAGTAATTCTAGCTCACCAGCTTTTGGGGTACCTGTGGATTTTAACAAAATTCTGACCAAAATGACTATAATTTCCTTTCAGTTTCTTAGAGTACACTTTTCTACCATGTCAACGAGAGTACTTGAACAGAATGTAAATGTACCCTTCACCTCCTGTTCTGTATTTTATTGAAGCACTCAGCACCTCTTGAGATCAGTACGACTCTTGCCTTTATATGGAGGGACTCAGAACCCTGAGGATTTGGTGTTTTATAGTCTCATTTTAAATTTTTGTTTGTTGCCTCTTGTGTTTGTTAGAATACCTGCCTTACCAGTCCCTGTTCCTGGTTTTAATGTCTACTTCTCTTCTGATGTGGGCTGGAAATTGGTAACCGCATTTGATAGAGTTTTGATGAGATAGGTTTAAGTACACTAAATTTAAGGACCTTATAGGCTTTTCCCATAATCCCTGACATCAGCGACATTTCCATCTTTTTGGTTAGCTCATGCCTTGTTCTTGGCTATATTCCAGAGAGGTCAGAAATTGTTGATTACTGTGCAACCTGAATTTTGTTAGATGTAAAAAGGAATTTTAAAAGATTAGGCTTGAATCGATTTCTTTTTCTTTCTTTTTTTCTTTTTTTTTTTTTTAGACAGCATCTGCAGGTAAGAATGAATGGATTTTGATGTAGCCAATGTTTATTTTTATATTCCACTTTTTAAAAATTGCGTGTTTTCCTTCAAGTGAGTCAGATGTCATTTATTTTCAAGATTCATTCAGAATGATAAATTGGGTACAATTGTGAGGTTAATTATTTCAGTGTTTGAAGACAGCTCAGTGCTTTTTTTGTCATCTGAGGTTTTGAGACCTCCTCCAAAAAACTACCAGTTGGCAAGCCCTCTGCTGTGCCGTCACAAACTAAATCATGGCCATTGTACTTGTCATTCTTGCCCTATTTCCTGGTTTGTTTTAAAAAAAGAAAACACCAACACCCAGGGTTGACATTTATCGTAACTCTTACTGTACTTTCATTTTCTTCCATTTTCCCAAAGGAAAGTTATAAAAATTGAATTTGGGGGATGATGGCGCAAGATTCATCAAATATTGTTTAGTCAATCTATATATCAATCAGATCAATCCTGATTTTTACTTAAGACTTGGAATTTTAACCTCTGTTACATGTCTGATCTTTAGAACAACTGTTGTTAGACAACAGATTTCCTATTGCCAGAACCTCCAGAGTGAATGAATGTGTGCTTGAAAAATTTTATATCAGTGTTTTAAAATGTTTCTTGACCATGGGGTATTAATTCTGAGTAATATGATGAACAATAAAAAGTACAACCCTGATAGTTTCCTGGATTAGACTATTAGAGTTATTTAGATAACACACTTTGAATTACTTCCTGTCAGGAAACATTGAAGCTGGAAACATTAACCAGGCACACATACCAAAGCACTTAGACAGAACGCATTGTTTCTCTTGCTATTAAAGAAAAAATTAAAAAGGAAAGAAATTATGCAAATAAATTACATCTGTGGAAACCTAAGGAGACTATTTCGCTCAGCTGCTAAAGGAAGAGCATTTATTTATGAGAGTCTTCGTCTGTCACTAATAGTGACCAGGGAATGGGTCAGTACTTTCATAATTTATGCAGGGCCAATTGCTAGTATTAATAACGACATCAGAGTTGGAAGCATGGACTTACAAAGTGTACTCATGTATGTTAGGCATTTTTTTGTTTGGAAATAGAAGTAACTTAAGAAGTACACACATACATAACAATGTAGACAAAACTGTTATGAATGTGCCCAGATAGTGGCATTTAATAAGGATAACATTGATCTGTTTAATCTGTACGTGTGCTGTCTAATTTGTGTCTCACAAACTAGTAGACATTCTCTTTTTAGTTCATTTGTTGTTAGTTCTTCAGTAGACCTATAATTCATTCTGAAGGGTATTTGTTTATAAACGTGAATTAGGAAAAATAATGGTAAATGTCAAATTTAAAGAGATAAAAAGAAACAAATGCTTCGTTATTCCTTCACATTTGGGAAGCACCATTGTTGGCTCCCTGTATATTAGCTGGAAATAGTTTGTTGTCTGAGTGGACGTGTGTGTGTGTTTCTCAAATCTAATGTGCATCGTTTCCCTCAACATCCCTGTCTCCGTCTTTCTCCAAATATGTGACCTGCCAAGTTTTTCACAGAGTTCCAATAAAAAGGAAGTAAAGCAATGCAGCTGAGAGTTTTGCAAACTACTCTATTCTAGAATGTTATTATTTTGAATCATTTCCATATGTTCACTTCCTTTGGGATATAACTATATAATCCTGACATGAAGTTTCATTCTGGTATAGCATTCAATAAAAACTTTAACAAGTCTTCAGTACAAGAGAGAAGGATAATGCTTAGAAGTAGTGGTTTGGGCTTGAAAACAATAATGGATGAAAACTTAGAAATAAGCATGAAAATACGGAGATGTGAAACAGAAATGTGAAAAGGCAATGTGAAACAGAATTATAAGAAGTGGTTTTTATTGGTAATAAAAGTAATAATAATGATGGCCGCTGCTTATTGAGAGCCTACCATATGCCAAGCCCTGTGGGCAGTTATTTACATACATTCACTTAGCCTACAAAATAGATGGTGGTGTTCCATTTTACAGATGAGTAACCTGAGGCTCAAAAAAGTAAAACACTTTGACTGAGGTCACTTAACAGTAAAGGCAGGATTCAGACTCAGCTTACAGTTTAGCTAATAGTATAAATGAGTGGGCGTGGCGTTGTCCTAATAAAACTTTATTTACAAAATCAGATGATGAGCTAGATTTGGACTATGGGCAGTAGTGCTGACCTGATCTATATTGTTGTATGTTTAACTAGATGCTAGTTGAAAGTGAAATCCTTAAGGATAAAGCAAAAGTTAAAATGAATAGCAAATAATTCTTGGTGATTAAAGTCAAGAGAATAAAATAATTGAAACCTGAAGCTGCAGGTGCTATAGGAAAAGAAAATCAGCCCTCATATGCATCAAGTATCATCAGTTATAAATGATTTATTAACTCTTCAAAAAAAACAAAAACACCTAAACTGTATTCTTCAAAGCTGTCAAGGTCATAAAAACAAGACCAAGAAACTCAGGGGACTAAAAGCAATGTGGTATCCTGGTTTGATCCTAAGATAGAAAAAGAACATTAGTGGAGAGAAAAAAACTGATGAAATCCTAATAAAGCATATAGTTTATGTAATAGTATTATACCATAGTTAATTTCTTAGTTTTGATAAATGTTCATGGTGATGTAAGATGTGAACAGGAAAAGCAGGGTGAATGGTATACAGGCACTGTCCATAGTACCTTTGCAACATTTATGCAAAGCTGAAATTACTTCAAATAAAAAGTTGAAAGTTTATTTGTTTAAATTCCTAGGCTTATTCCAATTTAGAAGCCTAGCATCTATGTTAGGGCCAGGTGAATACTGAGTCTAAAAGGAAACACAAGCCAGGCACATTGGCACACATCTGTAGTCCCAGGTACTCATGAGGCTGAGGTGGGAGTATTCCACGAGTTCAAGACCAGCCTGGGCAATATAGCAAGACCCTGTCTCAAAAAAAAAAGAGATAATTCTAATAACTTTTGTGATAAAAGTAAACACAGTTAAGTTGAGATCTTGTTAAGAAAAAACAACAGGTCGGGCACGGTGGCTCATGCCTGTAATCCTAGCACTCTGGGAGGCTGAGGCGGGCGGATCCCTCAAGGTCAGGAGTTCGAAACCAGCCTGAGCAAGATCAAGACGCCATCTCTACTAAAAATAGAAAGAAATCAATTGGCCAACTAAAAATATATATAGAAAAAATTAGCCGGGCATGGTGGTGCATGCCTGTTGTCCCAGCTACTCGAGAGGCTGAGGCAGAAGGATTGCTTGAGCCCAGGAATTTGAGGTTGCTGTGAGCTTGGCTGATGCCATGGCACTCTAGACCGGGCAACAGAGTGAGACTCTGTCTCAAAAAAAGAAAAGAAAAAGAAAATAACAACATGTATCTGAGTCATCTAAAATGAACTTTAAATCTTAGCAGCATGAATTGCCATTAAAAGAATAATATGCTGTCCATTATGTACTTATAAGGACTCCTAGAGAGAAATTCACTTCACTCTAGAAACAACAGAGCTATTTGTTTTTTTATCGTACTAATGGTGATTGACAAATTGCTTATTCCAGAGATTAAAATTTTACAGAGATGACCTAGAATAGTAGAAAAATTATTTACAAAGGTTGTTATTCCTAGTTTTCTAAACACATGCTGATGGTCGCTACTCAGTAAGCAGTGTGAGTGTTGTCAATCCTTTTACCCAGACACTTTTTTATTAACATAAAGAGTTCAATCTCAGAGTTAATGTAAGCCTGATGCCAAAACCTGATAAAGGTAGCATAATAAGACTGTAGACCAATATCACCTGTGACTATGACACATAAGTCATAGATCAAATGCTATCAGAGAATCATGCAATATTGTCTTAAGTGTACTGTGATCATGTAGATTTTTTAAAGCATCCAGAGTTATTTTAATATTTTGGAATCTATTATATAAAATTAGTACATCAATAAAATTAAAAATAGATATATGACCATCTTATTCAATACAGAAATAGCATTTGATTAAAATTCTTAAAAATTTCTTTGTAGAAACTTTTAGAAATTAGAATAGGAAAGTCACACTACTTATATGATAAAGAGTATTTATCTCAAGCCAACAAATTTCTCACAGTTTCATATTGAAAGACAAATCTGAAACAACGTAAAAATGCTCACTCTCACCACTGTCACTCTGTTATGGGAGAGAAGGGACGAAAATTGAAAAGATGAAGATAGAGTTTCATCATGTGTATGAGATACAATCCCCTACTAATCCCAAGAGAATCAACTGCAGAAACAATTACAGCAAGATAATTACACATGCAGAATAGCAACCAAACATACTCAACAACTACGAATCAACAGCAAGATCCAAGGATTGATAATGAAGGCAAACTTAAATGCTAATAAAGGAAATAAAAGATCTGAATAAATGATGAGAATTATCGCTGTGCCTATTTGGAAATGCTATTACAATGATGTCACTTTTTGCCAAAACACCATGTAGATTTAATGCACTTCAAATAAAATTATCAGTGCCTACCAGGGACAAAGTGATTCTAAAGTTCATCTGGAAAAATATGCAGGCAAAAATATCTAAAACTTTTTTTTAACCTTTTAATTATTAAATCTCAGTTCTAAAGAAATGATGCAAGAATAATATGAGGACTCTCGGAACACTGGAACACTTTAGTCAGATTCACCAATTTTTACCATTTTGGCACATTTGTTTTATCATCCTCCAGCTCCCCCCCAACACACACACGTATGTACATATGTACAATATAACGTGGCTTTTTGTGAATCATTTGAGAGTTAATTGAATACATTATGCTCTTGCCCCTTAACATATCAGTGTATGTTTCCTAAGAATAAGGGTATTTCCTTATGTAAACTTGGGACATTCAGGAAAGTTAACGTGATAACACTTTTATTTACAGTCCCTATTCCAAATTTGCTAGTGGTCCCTATAGTGTAATTGCATTTACTCTTCGTTTCTCTTTATTTCACTTTAATCTGGAGCAGTTCTTCAGCCTTTGTCTTTTCTGGCATGGACACTTTAAGAATACACTCCAGATACTTTATAGACTATTTCTCAGTTGGGTTTATCTGATATTTCCTCATGATTAGATTTTGGTAATGCAGTTTTAGCTGGAATGTTACGTAAGTGAGGTCATGAACTTCTCAGGGAATCACATTCAGAAGCGGGCAACGTCAGTATGCCTTTGGTGATATTAAATGTGATCACGTGGTCCAGGTGTTGTCCATTTTCTCCACTACATAGTTACTTTTCTCCCCCTTGCAGTTAACAAGCATTTTGGGGGAAGACACGTAAAGACCACGCACATAACCTGCTCTTCATCAAACTTCTATAAATCGAGCATCCACTGATGATTCTTGTATAAACCAATCTTTACTATAGTAGTAAAATTATAATGTAGAGTTTAATAGTAATAAATAATAAAGTTACAAAATTATTATGATTTCCCAGTCCACGTATTTGTCAGCTTTTCTCTCATGCATTTTTTTCATTTGTTCCTCTTCTTGCTATCAGCATGAACGTAGACATTCCTATTTTAGTCAACAGATTGTAATAATTCATTATGGTTGTTATTTATTTTGATGTTCAAATTGTCCCAGATTTTGTCAGTGGGAGCCCATTCTGGCTGGCTCCTCTGTGTTTTTGGCTTGTTCTCATCATCTTAAGAGCACTTTACTTTCTGGCACAATAGAATGTTCCAAGCTCATCTTGTACATTTTCTCCCTTTTCCCTGAAATCAGTCATTTCTCCAAGGGGCTCTGGTTCCTTTTAGTGGGGAATGGTTTGGGTACTGGGTTTGGGATACTAGGAGTCTTACCTTCTGGTTGCTTGTAAAGGAGAAAGCTAAGGTATACGTGTGTGTATGTGAATATCTTCTTAAAATTGTAAGTTAATACTGATATCTCCAATTCCAATCCAATCCCTGGGAGTTCTCTCTTGCCTTGCATGCCTTTCTCCATTTCATGTTTCTGTTTCTCCTTCCATAATGAAAACTATAACATCCATTAACATCAGCACATTTACCCGTTCATTCAGTCTTCCAGTACACATAAATTTGACTCAGAATCATTCTCCCCACATCCCTATGAAAACAGATCTAGAAGGAGCATAATATTTATTGGCCTTTTTCCCCCTGCAGCATTATATGGTCAAAGACAGCATTCCAGTAACTTGGATTATTTCTCTGTCCCCAGAGTGGTTATTTTATTGATTTGAAATATAATTGTGTTCATCCGTTTCCATTTACGTTCAGTTTTAAGTTTTTAAAACGTTCTTTTTGACTTATTTTTTTTTGAATGATAATCAAAGATATTTAAAATAGGAATAAATAAATTCAGGATGCATACTTCATCTTTCACACTGGTAAACATGAAGCAAACTTCAGCGTGGGGTCTAGGGAGACATAATTTAATAAAGTGATAGACATAAAAATAAATATAACATTGATGAAACACAATGGGCAATGCATATATATACACAAATATATACATAGCTTTTGTCCATGCATTTTTACTTCTGGTATCTTATCCTAAAGAAATGAGCTGTAAAAAAGTTTATTGCACTATTCTTTGTAATTGCTAAACATTGGAAAAACCCATCTAACAGTAAGAAACTGGTCAAATAAATTAAGGCACATCCGTAGATAATAGAATATATTAGGTCAGTATTACAATTGATGAAGTATATACCTGGGGGGTAATGGATAGATTATAGTTACAAACTCAGGTAACAAAATTGTGTGTGTGTGTATATATGTATATATATGTATCTCTAAGATACAAGGATAGATCCCATTTCTTTTTTTTCCTTTCTTTTTATTTGTATAAAATTACTGACAGATTAGTGGTAAGAGAATACGGATTTTTTCATTTTTGTATTTGTATATTCTAATATTTCTTCCAATGAGCATGAATAGTTTGTATAATATAAAAGAACATGGAGAAATAAAATACCTTTAAATTCTTTGTCTCAATTCCAAATCTTAAAAATTTAGTAAAATTTTTAAAAGTAAAAAATTGGTAAAATTTTAAATAATAAAAAAACAAGGAATTTTCTACATCAGTGTTTCTGAAATCGTTACTTATAACTGAAAAAGAAATAATGATAATATTAATGTCCCAAAATATTAATTGTAATAATTATCTAGACAATAGGCTACTCTGCATCTACAGGGAAAAAAATTGTTTCTAAAAGTCTAAGCTAATATCATCTTGTACAAAAAGTGGTTATTGTTAACCACATAAATATTATAAAAGAAATGGAATGTCTAAATTTAGTATTACAACAAATCACAGCATTTTTCTCTGTGTGTGTATTTGTGTCTTAATAGGAAATTCTTTCAGACTTTGAATAGATGAGAGAAACTAAGCTAAAATTTGATTTATCATATTTTAGGTTGCTTCAGGTGAATGCCACGAGGACACTGAAGTTTACAACATTACCCTGTGTACTGGGGATGAACTCACTCTAATGGGACAGGCAGAAATCCTTTATGCAAAAACTTTCAAGGAAAAGTCACGACTCAACACAATCTTCAAAAAGATCGGGAAGCTCAATTCCATCAGCAAGCTGGGAAAAGGCAAAATGCCATGCCTCATCTGCATGAATCACCGGACCAATGAAAGCATCAGCCTTCCATTCCAGTGCAAGGGCAGATTTAGCACCCGAAGTCCCCTGGAACTTCAGATGCAGGAGGGTGAACACACCATCCGCAACATTGTGGAGAAAACTAGGCTTCCTGTGAATGTGACCGTGCCAAGTCCTCCACCGAGAAACCCATACGACCTCCACTTCATCCGCGAGGGGCACCGCTACAAGTTTGTGAACATCCAGACCAAGACGGTGGTGGTTTGCTGTGTGCTGCGGAACAACAAGATCCTCCCCATGCACTTTCCTTTGCACTTGACTGTCCCCAAGTTCAGCCTCCCAGAACACCTGGTGAAGGGAGAGGGGTGGCCTGAAACCCTGGTCCATCACTGGCTGGGTATCTGCCAAGAACAGTTTGACATTGATGAGTATTCACGGGCTGTGCGCGACGTGAAAACCGACTGGACCGAGGACTGCAAAAGCCCCAAGAAGGGCAGGTGCTCTGGCCACAACCACGTGCCCAACTCGCTCAGCTACGCCCGCGATGAGCTGACCCAGTCCTTCCACCGGCTCTCGGTCTGTGTGTATGGCAACAATCTCCACGGCAACAGCGAGGTGAACCTCCACGGCTGCAGGGACCTGGGGGGAGAGTGGGCCCCCTTTCCTCACGACATCCTGCCCTATCAGGACTCTGGTGACAGTGGGAGCGACTACCTTTTCCCCGAAGCTAGCGAAGAATCGGCAGGCGCCCCGGGGAAGTCAGAACTTCCCTATGAAGAGCTGTGGCTGGAGGAAGGCAAGCCCAGCCATCAGCCTCTCACTCGCTCCCTGAGTGAGAAGAGCAGATGTGATCAGTTTCGAGGTTCTGTCCGGTCCAAATGTGCAACTTCTCCTCTTCCTGTCCCTGGGACTCTGGGAGCAGCAGTGAAGTCTTCAGATACTGCCCTACCTCCACCTCCAGTGCCTCCCAAATCTGAAGCCGTAAGTCCTTTCTGGTTCCGAGTGAGTGGTGTGCCAGTCCTTCTGTCTCTCTCTCTGCTCAGTTGTCCACTAATCTATTTTCTTAAAGGAAAACTCCCCAGCTGATTATTATTAGAATGAGCCAATCTGTTTAGTTTGGAGTATACAGGCTAGCTAGATTATTTTGACCAGTCAAGAGTCAGAGTTTTACTCTGTGTGTGATGAGAAATGCTTTGACAGTTTTTAAAAGGAGAGGTTTGAACATGACTTTTGCTTCTACCTAGAGAACGGATCACAGAGAGGAGAGAGGGGAAGCTGGAGGCCAGAGAAGAGGCGATTGCAGCAACACAGGAATGAGGGGGTCATGCCCCTGGTCCACAGTAGCTGCTGCAGAGCGTGTTTCAGGGGTCGGCCCAACAGCAGTTACTGCTAAAGCAGATGTGGGTGGGAAGGAAAGAAAGCAATGAAGCAGGACGCCTAGATTTTTAGCTGGAGCGACAGAGTGGACATGAGCACCATTTGCAGTCCTGGGGACGACTGAAGAAGTAAATCCATTTGAGGGTAGGAAGGGAAGCAGAGGAGAATCAAGCAACATCAGCATCACGTGTAACTCTCTGTATCCCTGCAGTTACACTGAGATCAGCGCATAGTGGGTGTGCTCATGTATGAACACACACATACATGCACACCCCTCCCAGAACCAGGAAGCAGGGTGGTTCTGTTTAACACCTTAAATATAACTCATCCAGCGCTTGATGGGGCTTCTGTTTCATTTTAATGTAAAGTTAAAATTTCAGTGCAGTTCAGTACAGGACAGAAGAAAGGGCTCTATCTTGACCAGGTTCTTTGACAGACAGCCGATCTGAACCTTTGCTACTCATTTTTGATCACTGAATTTCATTACATCTGAAGAGACAAAGTGCTGGAGGCATTAGGTATCATTCTATTCATTTATTTGACAATATCCATTATAGCGGTTTACTTTTTTCTATCTCTAAAAGAACCCTTTTTTTGGGGGGGAGGGAATAAAAAAAAACCTTACCTGAATCCCAATATACAGAAGAGTTAAAACCCATCTGACTAAGGCATAGATTATGGGGAGGGGGCCTTCCTCATGCCCCTGCCCGCTCTCTGCCCCTACCCAGGTGGTCTGGGGACGTCTCACAGATGGGGCTGTGCAGAACTCAGTTTCAAAACCGTGGAGTTGCTGGGCTAGATGCTAGAAATGCAACCATTGATAAGACCTGGACTCAGCCCTAGCATTAATACTTCTCAGCTTTAGGGAAGGTAACAGATGGAAAGAGGTGACTATTAAATGAGCTAAAAGGTGATAAAAGGAGAGAGAGAGAGAGAGAGATCATGTGTGTGGGAGTTCAGAAGAGAAAGGGAAACTTCTGGTTGGGGGACGAATGAGAGGCGCCTTCATGGAGACGACAACCATTGCGGTGAGCACAGAGCGCGTGCGTGAGTAGGAAGAGCAGAGCGGTGAGGGCGATGGGCATTCCACACAGAACAGTATGAGCAGGTGGGGGTGGAAGCCTGGACGGCTTTAATCACAAATGAGGAAAAACAAGGAGTTCTGTTGGGCCACTGAATAGGGCTGGACAGGATGCAGGAACAGCAGTGGTAGCTGAAAGGCTGGAGCCAGGACACGACAGCCTGAGTGTCAGGCAGCAGTTTGTGCCAGGCGCCATGCTTAGCTGTCCATAAGGAGCCCTCTTTGCTGCAGAGTTTTCCTGAGAGAGGATCCACCGATGGATGGCTCTGTGTTCCAGGACATAGGAACTGCCCGGAAACTAGAGGCCTGGACTTTCCCCTGCTCTTAACAGGATCTTCCAGGGACCTCAAGGCACAAGCCTAGAGATCCTTGTATTCAGTAGGAGTCTTGGAATATTTGGGGGAGTTGTGGTCAGATCGTTGATTCTTGTCAGAGTAAAAAGGAAGGGGACACACCTCTAAGCAGGTACTCCAGGCACTTCAGAGATGTCTTAACTCAGCCATATATTTGATGTTACTTGATGGTTAGGGCCCTGATCTTCAATAGGAACATGACCACATGAGCTTTTGCTATCGAATTTGGGTCCTACATGGTATATACTGGGGATGCATGTTTGTTGATTGACTGCTGGACTCATCCAAGATGGTCACACCCGGAGTAATTTATGTAACCAAGTTTAGAGGTAGGAAACTAGTATCATGTGTTTTTTTTCTGTGGCTAATGAAAACTAAATATTAAGAGGTCCGATCTTGACCTCGGTACTAAAAGAAAAATACTAGAGAGCTAAATTTGAAACTAAAACCAAATCTCACAGGAAATGAAAATATTCTGACCTCCAGTCTAAGTTGTAATTTCTTATGACGTAAGAGAATCTTTTCAGAGTGTGTCCAGTGTTTACAGAATGCTGTAAACATAAAGATTTTTTATAAACACCTGAAATCATTTAATTTGCTTTTTTAAAAAAAATTAGGCATTTCAAATGAAGTCATATTTTTTTATTGGTTCTGTGACCATGAAATGAATTTTCCATTTTTAGGATATGCGTGGGATCCAGAGAACGTCATAATTGTTAGATGTGGCTTCAGCTTGTAATTTTCAAAAGGGAACTTTAATGGGGCATAAATTCAAGTGCTCCCACAGAATTAAATAAGAGTTCTTCTCTGAATAGTTGCAGTGGAGCGAGTCCTGGAGAGAGATGTGCTGTGTATCCAACAGCTGCCCCGCCCAGTAATTAAAGATGCTGGTGATCTTTCAAGTGAGGCCAGCTGGACATTATCTGGGAAGGTGACAGCTCCCACCAGGTCCTTAGGGATAGAGGGTGCTGCAACAGTGGAAAAGAGTGAAAGAAAGGGTGTCTGTCCTAGTAAGGGGAGCAAAGCTGGCAGCTGGCGAATGCCCTGTTTGGCCACCACACATGACCTGGCCACGTTACCTTCTAGAGCCACCGTGGCTGCATGTTGGCTGGTTTGCTTCTGCTAAGTCTTCTGTTCCTCACTTTCAGCTCCAGTGTCCTAAGTTGTGACATATGTCTTTGTGCTCTTTCCCCAGCAGATTTTGACAGTCTTTCTTTCTGTGAAAGTGAGAATCAATCTTCCCCTTCTACAGTAATGCATACTTCCTTTCCCGAGTGGTGCTGCAGCTTTAGCGTCATCCGGGTTCTCGTCGCCCTTTCCCATCTTCGACAGGGAAACTACGTTGTGGGGCCAGACAGGAAGTCCTCAGGGACAGAGTATTCAGCTTAGCCTTGTCCGTACGCTTTGTTACATACCTTGTACTTGATGCTTAGGTCATCTTGTACGTTTGTAAGGATTGTTTAATACAGTTTTTGTTGTTGTGTGTTTTTTTTTTTTGTTTGTTTGTTTTTTTGAGACAGAGTTTTACTCTGTTGCCCGGTCTAGAGTGCCGTGGCGTCAGCCTAGCTCACAGCAACCTCCAACTCCTGGGCTCAAGCAATCCTCCTGCCTCAGCCTCCCAAGTAGCTGGGACTACAGGCATGCGCCACCACACCCGGCTAATTTTTTCTATATACTTTTAGTTGGTCAATTAATTTCTTTCTATTCTTTTAGTAGAGACGGGGTCTCACTCTTGCTCGGGCTGGTTTGGAACTCCTGACCTTGAGCAATCCGCCCGCCTCGGCCTCTCAGAGTGCTAGGATTACAGGCGTGAGCCACTGCACCCAGCCTTAATACAGTTTTTTAAGCAAAATGCTGCCACTGACCTATCTGGAATAGGAGGGGCTATTCCCTTCCCGACAAGAACATCCCAGGGAAACGTAAATAGTTGTTGATTCAAGGAGGAGATGGGATACAGCCATTTGTGTCCCATAGAGCTTTTGTAGCTGAGCCCACTCCAAGGGAGCATGCCCAGCGTGGCATTTTCACTTTTTAAAATTTTGCAAGGTACCCCCAGATCAGAATGATTCAACAGTCCCTCTTAAGTGGATTATCCTTGTTGATTTCTGTGTTTATTCCAAACATGTCCTCTATTTCATAACATTGTAGGGGGGCCTCTTCATCATTTTAATTCTCTGAGTATGAGTTGATATGTCTAAAATGTTTACTCAGATACACTCTACAGTGACAATCTTCAAGAGCTGTCTTTTTTTTTTCTTCCTCTTTAGAACATGCCATTTTGGAGAGCAATGCTGGGAAGACTTTATATTGCACAAAATTCTATAAATAGGATGTTTGCCTCCCAGATTGCTCCGGTCTGCACAGTGAATTACAAATGGTTATCAAAACTACAGGGTCACAGGTCTCCTAAAACCATTTGTGTAGCAGTGTCCTATTAGAGGACCCCAGGAACCAGTGATCAATGTCCTCTATCTGTCTCCAGAAACAGAAAAAAATACATTCACTCTTAGTTGGTTGTTGACATTACAGCAGTTCCTGAGACTCTATGGTGAAAGGAAAATCATAAAAGGAGCTCTTTTGTGAACCACTGGCTTCCACCAGGTGTTACTACAATGTGGTGAATTTGTTAACCTTTGTGATAGACAGGGATGCCCCCACAGCTTATGAGAAACGGGGTGTAGGGAGTGAGTTGTAAGATGGATTGATAGCATGTAGTCATTGTTGGGAGGCTGGAAGTCCTTCATAAATGAGGTTCCTTTAATGAAGCACTCTTGCTGGTGTTCGAGAAAAGACTTACAGGGTGAATTGAATGCCTAATTGACTGGGCCTACTCCCAGCTTGAAAACACTTGATGTGACTATAGAGAAGTAAGGTGGGGTGCCCGGATCTGCCTCCGACAGGCCGAACAATGCATAAGAAAACGAAGCAGATACCAGGTACCCTGGAAGTCTTCCTTTCCCCTTTCGGTGGAATTCTGGAGAGAAGTGGTCTGCACGCTGTGATGGTATGACATCTAGGAGCCACACAGGGATGTGAATCCTTGTACGACCACTTAGTCGCTTCACACCTTGGAGAAAATCTGTAACCTCCTGGAGTCAGTTCCTGTGGGGATGATACTTTCTTCACTTGCTGCTGCATTGTACTATAGAAAGTACTTGGCACTTTTCCCTGGCACTTGGCAAACATTCAAAATAAATAGCGATAATTTAATGAAGGATGGATTCCAGTTTAAGGTCAGGTACTGACTTTTTAGAGGGCTTTTTTTTCCTCTCTCTCTCTCTCTCTCTCTCTCTCTCTCTCTCTCTCTCTCTCTCTCTCTGTCCCTCTGTCCTTCCTTGACTAAGGGATGGAAAGGGGAAGTCAGCCTTTCCACGTTCATAAGGTGGAGGAGAGTCAGGAGGCAGATGGGGGTGGGCACATCCTCCCCCACAGCCAGGGCAGGGTCAGCCACCACGGTACCCAGACAGGGGCCACTCGGCCTCACCATCCAAAAGTGCATGTGATCATTCATTTTGCTAGGTATCTAAGATATTACAGAAACACAGTTGGTTTTAAAAATAGCAAAACATTCTATTAATCTGACTTTTAAAAAGTCTAGTTGATAAGATAGGTGGTGTTATATTATAGTTACCCGGCTGTAGAATCATCACAAACTCTGTGGTCATCGTAAGCCAAAAAAAGAGCTCTGGAAATGTTTGGCATCCTGTGGATCCCAATAACATAATCCTTTACTGGAGGACTTAGGAGTTTTGAAGAACTACAGAGTGCCTGTGAGAAAGCCACATGTGATTCTAAGGCTACAAACAAGTGTCAAGAAACTAGCATTCCCAGGCAAACCTATGTAGAAGTACTACAGGTGAGAAGTTGCCTTGGGTAACTAACCCCATTCCTCAGGCATGGCTGGGCTGGGTCATGGCGCTGCCAGATCTCATAACCCTGGACATACCCACCCTACAGAATTAGGGGCCAAGTTAAGAAAGTGCTTTAAAAATGTATGTTTATAAACTGGGGGAAAGAGCTGTGAGAATTGATTCTATTTTTATTTTGTCTGTGGGCTTTTTCCCCTCTATCAAATATTAATATTAGAAAAAGCATTAAAGGACAGATTATCCTGAATAAACGTGATGTATTATTCAAGTTTAGGTACTAAAAGATTAATCTGGAAATGATTATTTACTTTTCAAAATAACTACAAAAAGATTCACTCAGGATTCCGCTAATTAATGAGGTCTCCTAGAGCATTTGACATTTAATTAATTTTAATTACAACTTTTAAGGAGTTCTCTGTAAGCAAGCCATACCTGTGTTCCCATTTGTTAATTGAAATAAGGACTAAATTAGCATTGTGTTTAGGTAACATCGAAACTAATTGCCTTCCGTTTCATGTAGGTTGTTTTTAAATGAAACCTTCTAGGCCAAGAATTTTTTTTTCCTTCCTCTTCTGTGTTCATTGAAAATCTCAATGATTAGCATGTTAATAAAGGTAATTATAATATTCTATGGGATAAGTCTTGTTTCAAATCTGCACCCTTGGGTACCATTTGTATAAAATCTTATTAATAGGAAGGTTAGATACTGTTGACGTATGTCTGTCATGTATTATACTCTTGCTCAGGAAAGGCCTTTATTCTGTGCCCCAATGGCATAGACTTTCTTCTGAGTCCATGGAAGCTCCCTAGATTTTAAACAAGTACTTCTTTTCAGAACCACTTGCCCTTCTTGCCATGGAACCAAGAGTGGCTGCCCACTCCCTCCCCCTCTGCCTCCCTTGCCCGAGGCTGGAATATCGGAGGCCATTTCTGAGAAAGGTCTGTCTTAGGCCCTTATCATCAACATATAAAAATGGAAAAAAAGAAACTCAGGCATCTGAGAATCAGGATTTTGACTGTAAATCATATTTGCCCTTGTGTAATTAATCAAATAGAGGTTCATTTATCGTACTTTGTCATTGTAAAACTTTAATTTCTCTTTGGCTGAAAATATCCACTTATAGTTATGTGACAGGGTTATGAACTCTTTGTATAAAAGCCTCTTTATAAATAAGGTTTCTTAAGGCTGTAATGATTTTGTTATCTGGGACAGGGAGTGTGGGAAGAAATGTAAAATGCAGGGCAGAGGGCACAGAGTGAAGGCAAAGTTACAAAGTTCACAGATGCATGGTTACAAAACTCCTTTCTTTGGATTGCTCACATTATCCTGAATTTGGCTTTTTAGAGAAGAAAACTCATAATAAAGGTGAGTCCAGTTTTTTATCAAGCTCGCCTATAGTGTATATACTTTCTGAATCATTGTCAGTCTGGAAACAGAATGATCCTTATCCCACGTATTCCCAGATCGCTTTAGTGATTGCCCATAAGCAATTGATTCCAAGCAATGTGATCTTTGAGACAGGAAATATTGTCCCTCCACCACCCCCAGCATGTGACAATAGATTTTGGACTGTTAACTAAGAAAATGCGTGGCCCTGTCACCCGGTTTCTCCAGATCCATTGTCTTGTATGTAAGAGTTGAACAGCTGCTGCTCTGAAATCGATTTTTTCCCCCAAAAAAGATATCTGACAACTGTTAAGCAAAGAATGTGTCATAATGAAGAGTTCTGTTTACCTTTCTTAAGCTGTCTCTTTGCTCTTATTAGTGCAGGGATATGGAAGGGGCGTTTCATCCACAAAAGAGGACTAGGGAGCTCCAAGAAACAAAGGCTTTCCAACTAACATTGTCACATACAGAGCCCCTGTTCTCACACGATGCTGTTTCATAAACACCTGGTGTGCCTTTTTTTTCTTGTATTCTCTCGATCCCTAGGAAGTGTCAGAGAAAGATATGTAACAGGAGAAAGAAATTAGTTCACAGGTAACATGTAGAAAATACTCCAGTTGTATGTAAGTGTTTCAATTTTTGTCCTCTAGACACCTACAGGTAACCCTGTTTTCCAACCATGCACTAATTAATTTTGCACTATTAACAAATCCCCATGCCTGTTAACACATGGCTATTTAGAGAGGAGACCTTGTTTTCCATTTTTCACACATTGTCGGTCCTTTACCCTGTGCTCAGGTTCAGCTAAACAAGAGTTAACAGTTGTAGGGAGTGGGGAGGGAAAAGGAAGGTTGAATGCCTACTCTAGGAGTCAGGAAATCAAGTTAAGCTTTCTGGATAGTGTTCCAGAAGTAAAGCAAATGGCCCCATTCTGTGATGCCTTTGATTCTGACCAGAGATTGGAGTTGGGCTTGACTTTGTTGACCACCCTCACTTAGAAACACAGAGCATTTGTTCTGCTAGGTGTGTTTCGTCTTTGCTCTCGCCATTAGATGGTTTGCTGCCATTCATTATGTTCCTGGCTTTGTGTGCCCAGCAATGGCGTGTCAGAGGCAGAGAACAATGGAAAAATATGTTCTCCCTTCCATCTTCTTACAGGAGAGCACAGCGGGGTCCCAGGAGGCAATAGAGATCACATGCGTGCATATATATACCTAGGTACATTTTTCAAGTTTCTTCCAAATTAAAAAAGAAAAAATAGGCATGCTTCCTTCAGTCCGGCACCCCTTTCTAACAGCTGCCTCACCTCTGCCTTCCCAGCCGGTGTCCTTGAGAAGAGTGGTCTGCCCTCACCACCGCCCCTCACCTCCCTTCTAGCTTGGGGCCACTGGCGTCTGGCTCTGCGCCTTCACTCGGCTCATGCCTCATCTTCTCAGATCACCAGTGACCTGCTCACTGTCCCATCAGGGAAACTTCCAGTCCCTTTCCAGACATTCTGACATCTCTGTCTTTACACTGCAACCATCCCTGCCTTGGCTTCCTGGACACAACTTGGGTGTGATTCTGTTCTGTGAGCAGTGGGATGTGCTTACCTGTGTGTCTCCTCCTCTGTCTCCTCTGCTGCCCACCCGTGGGGGCTCAACTTTCTTCTCATCTGGGATCTCAGTGCTGCTGTAACTTCAGATTCCATCTATCTGTAGAACATTGAGCCTCCAACTCCGTATTTTCAAAACTGAACTCCTTGATTTATCCTGAGCCCCGTTCTAAATTGTCTAATGAATGGCACCAGTATTTGCTTCGTCTTCTAAGCGCCCCCAGACCAGAGCATCATTCTGATTGACCTTTCATGCTTCTGTACCTTTTGTACACTCACAGCTCTTCCTCCTCAAGACTTCCTGAGTAAGGTTTCCTAGGAATTTGTTCTTCTTCTGCCACCTTGAGCAAAGTCATGGTGCTCCCACAAGCTGTGGCACAGACTGCTCTTATTACACTTGCTGATTTGTATCTTAATCATGTATTTGTCTCCCTGCCTCACAACTGACTCTATGAGTTAGTCACTATTGTATACTCAACATAGCTCACTGAGCATACCATAGGCACTCAACATATATGTGGACAAATAAATAGCAAAATGCAATTAGTGGAGCCTGTAGGAAAAGAGAAAGTGATGGCCATGTTCCCCAAGCTCCTAGGGACGATGGAAGTAGATGGTGCCTGTGGTCCTGGCTGTTAGCCCACAGGAAAGATGCCTTTGACAGCTGGCCTCAAACCCCACTGCTAGATTATTTCAGTGTTAAGTGGCTGACTATGCCTCCCTAGGAAGATGCCCCATAGACTAAGGAGAAGTTACAGCTCAAGAAAGAACTGAACTCACCATTTTCACCTTTCTCCATATTAGCGTTCTGTTTAGCTCAGCGTCAGTGATCTGCTATATCAATACCAAAGAGAGTTATATTAACACCAAGGGGGTATTATTAATACATTTGATAAGAATTGAATCATTGAACATTTTAGGAGAGAAAGACTGACTGTGAAGGAGCAGGAGTGAGAGATAGACTAGAAATGTAACAGCTGGAAAGAAAAGCTTTAGGCCAGGGAATTGCCTGGGAAGCAGGGCGTGGGGTAGGAATGGGAGTTGCCCTCCGCACCACCACCTGCATCTGTGTTGTGCTCACTGACCCTGTCATAAATGGCAGGTCTTCGGTGCCTGGAGCTTCTCTGGGAACCCGAGCTGCTCATGACCAGAAATTCCTGGCAGATAGACAAAGGTCACCTGTAATCCACGGCGAACAGGCACACTCACCTCGAAACAGAATGACAACCCTTCACTTAGCACCCGTGTCGGAGGCTCATTCCCCGTAATACAGGTGCCTCTCCCACCTGTGCTGCCAGGTGAAGTCCAGTCTTAAGTGCTGCTCTGGAAATAAATAGGAGAGCTTTGGTCCATGAGCACTCTGTAGTCTATCAGAGCCTCCTTGTAGAGTAGCGATTGCTCTAGGGAGTGTTTCGAATTCCTGACCTTGAGCAATCCGCCCGCCTCGGCCTCCCAGAGTGCTGGGATTACAGGCGTGAGCCACCGCGCCCGGCTCTAGGGAGTGTTATATCAAAGCCACAGCATTCCCTAGTTCAGGAATACTGTCATTGTCATTTTCACTCTGATACTGTGTCAAAGTATGGTGGTGGTGGTGGAGTTGGTGGTGGTCACATGTGCCAGATCTACTGGCACCTTTTTTCCCCTAGATTGACACTGATACAGGTGTCACCAGAAAACTAACATCCAGCCCAAATGACTTGTCAAAAATAATTTCCACATAAAAATACAAAGGCATCCTCTGGTATATGTTTAAAAATAACAGTGCCTTTTTGTATTTTTTGTGACATCTGTCTCCCTCTACCTGACATTCTGTGTGACATGCTTGTGCCGGGGTGACAGGTCCCCAAACTCTGCCATCCCCAGGACGGTTATAACGATGACAGTCCCTACACTTTAGCTCTCAGGCTAATTAAATATGCATGGAGAGTAAGTCAGTATGAACATTGTGTGAGCAGAGTCCAGAGGCAGTGGTCCCAGACAGAGCATGTCATGACAGGGGCTGGGCCACAGGGACTGGCATTTGGGGGGGATGGAAGTAGAAACTAGAGTAGAGAAGGGGCACAAAAAACAGGCTCTGCTGAGGGGCCCCTGACTCCACCACGCTGGAAGGACCTGTGTGCTCACGTCAAGGAGCAGTAGCAGAAATCACCAGGAAGATGTGTCAGAGCCGGACCCCAGAGGGCGAGTGGCAGGTGGGGCGGGGGTCCTCATGCAGGAGTCAGAGGAACCATTGGAGAGGGCAAGTAACGTGATGAGAGCCATGTGCTGAGGCTTTTAGAAGGAATGAGCTGAAAATGCAGCCCTTAAAAGTGAAATTGAATATGAGGAAAAACTGGAAAGAGGGGGCTTGGCCATCCAGTTGTAAATTGCCTTTTATTGTCAGATAAAAGTTATCTCAAGTACAGCTACCTTCCTCCTGGATGTCCCCTGTTGAATCCAATCAGGAAGCAAAGAATAATATTAATAGAAATAGTCACTGTTCTGAGGGTGTAAGAGACAGGAAGTGAGATGGTACAATAAACCCCTCGCTATTTGTAACTCCTGAATCCCAAATTGCATACAGTCCGCCAAGGTGTGTGACTCTTCCCATAAGATGCAGTGAAACAGGACTTCACTGGAGCGGCCACATGTGCAGCAACAAGTTGAAAGTAACGGAGCCCCATGCAGATGTGTGTGGGGGGGGGCCTCAGCTGTGCCCACTTGCTAAGAGCACCACCTGCCTGGTGTAGCACACGCTACTCACCTTGTACCTCCAGAGAATGACACCTGAAAATCTTGTCATGAATGTCTGTTACAAGTCATCTTTTTTTTTAAAAAAAGCAACCACCTTTTCTCCAAAGTGTGTTTCAAGAAAGCCTAGTTCTTTCACTTTGAACTCACAGACCTACACCCAAACTGCCCTCTCATCGCCACAGAAAAAGAATTTTTCCCTGGCCTCATACTCTTGTCTCCTTCATGACAACATCCCGACCCTTAGAGTAAGAATCAATCTCTCTCTTTCTCCCTTCCTTCCTTCCTCTCTCCCTCCCTCCCTCTCTGTCTCTCTCTCTGTCTCTCTCTGTCTCTCTCTATCTCTCTCTCTCTCACACACACACACACACACACACACACACACACACACGTTCTTTAACTCCTTTCAGGAGTCATGTGGCAACTCCAAAAGCTCTCTCTGTCTCAGAGCCTTTGTTTGAGGGCCAGCTGTAAACACCCCCAGTTAGCATAGCTTTCCCTCCTCACTACGCCCTGTAGCCTACAAATGCTTCTTTTCACTGTCCCCTGCCCCCGACCATGTGGGAAACCAGTGGAAAGCGCTTCAGGAGTGTCTGGTTCTAAAGGCGGTGGCCTGACCAGCTCCCAGTGACCTTGGGTACGTGGGGTCGGTTATAAGAACAGGACGAGAGGACTTCCCTTAGGTCAGATTCACCTGCAAGTGGCTGCTTTTCTGAGTTCCAAGTCCTAGGTCAGCCGACTATTTTAAAGTAAAATGCATGTTGTAATTGACACCTGAGCATATCATAATTGACATCTCAGGTAGGCGGTCCCTAATGAAATGTCATATTTAATGACTAATTCCAGAGTTTAGAAAAGTCTAAATTGAATCCAGCATTAAACATGTTTTCCTCATGCCCCACTCTAACCTAATATTGAGAAGTGACTCTTTATTAAATTTATTTAACTGATCAACTCCTTATCCTTGCATGTTTTCCATGGTTCCAGCTACTCTAATCGTAAATAGCACCAAGCACATCTATAATAAAGGGACACCCTAAATTCCATAGACATTCCCTGAGAAAGAAAAGAAACACAGCTGGCTACTGTACAGTTCACGAACAAGACGGGGAAGATGAACCAAAGCCCAGGAGTAGAGCAACCCGGCCAGAGCTTCAGCGTCCTAGGTGGTTCTCAGCTTCTTTAGAAAGGAAGACCCCAGAATAGTACAGGAGCCTGTCCCTGGGCCAGCTGGACCATCCTCTCTCGCCATTGGCCAAACCTCCTTTCCTCCCGGCTTTCCGTGCTGCAGTCATCCACCATCTTTTTAAAAGCTCACAAGGGGAAAGCCTACATCTGTTGGAGAAGATATCTGCTCTGAATATTTTGTTTTAGTCTAAAGAGCTTCTCCAGACGAAAAACTTTCCTCTTACCAATCCAGTGGACCCCAGGAACCTGGGCTGCAGGCCCTGCAGGTAGGAGCAATGCTCCCTGCCCCCAGGAAGAAACGCAGCCGATGAGACTTTTTAAATTGCTTCCATTTCACTCAGCATTGAGGTTTGCTGGGCCACCCGTGGCCACGGGTCTTTTCTTACTAGCTGGTTTTCTTTGGCAAGTGAATCAGGCCTGGGCTGTGCGCTAGCGGCCCAGTATGCAGTCAGCGTAGGTGGTGGAAGATGCAGTGTAATAACGTGAACCCATTGCGTCTCGTCTTAAGCAAACTCCGTACCAAAGCTAGTGGGAGGTTGCCAGGTGCTTGGCCAGAAAGGAGTTGAAGGCAAAGGTGAAAAAATTCTTGGGAATGTGGCCTAAAAGCAGACCAGGAGGGCGTGTCAAAGCACAGCATTTTTGACGGAGTCAGAACTGGCTCTATTTTCACCTCTGTAGTTGAGGGTAGACTAGCAGAACCAGGTATAAACTGCCCCCTGCTGCCTGACACAGAGAAGTACATTTAAAATGTCCCCTTCGGTAATAAGAGCGTGTTCTGAAATGCCTGCAGGGAATGGGGAGCATACGGGGCGTAGCAGACTCAGAGAAGCCATGGGCATCACAGGTCCCCTAGATCCTCTCCACTTGAAGATGAAGGAAAGCTGAGAGAGGTGGAGGCGCCTCTTAATAAAAGTACTGTTTTGGAGGATTTGGAGAGCTGCCTCATTACTCCTTCTGCAACCTTGTTTCTCGAAGTGTGGCCCACGCGAGTTAGAAATGCAGGTCTCGGGCCCCTCCCCAGGTCCAGCCAGTTAGAATCTGCATTTTCACAAGATCCCCAGGTGATTCATGTGCAGGTTACATTTGAGAAGCCCAGAGTTTAACTTCAGAAGGAGCTGTAACCCTGGAGAAGGCCCCCTGTTCCTAAGGTTTGGATCAAATCGAGTTCAGTTTGAACAGTGAGAAAACACAACCCAGCCGGAGAGATTATCCTCTGTTAAGATCGCGAATGCCTTATGTCCTTATTTTCTTCATACTTCTTTTTTATCCATCCTCGCATTGCACCAGCTCTTTAACCAAAGCCACTTGAACCTGCTGTATTTCACATGACCTGCTATTTCTCAGCAGCAACTGGCATCTGCCAAGCAGTCTCTTTCAAACCCAGCCTGTCCCAGCGAGTGCATGACAGGCGTCCGACCTGCTCTCTGGCGGCCTCTGTGTTCACCATCGTTCTTGTCTGCTCCAGTCTTGTCCCCGTCACTTACACCCCTGCTGTTATTGTTTTAAGAGTCACAACTTGAGCCTGCAGGATCGAGCTGGCCCCCGGTGGCATTGTCAGTCTGTTGCTAACCTGGAGTGTTCTTTTCTGCGCCAGGTCAGGGAAGAATGCCGGCTCCTGAACGCCCCACCTGTTCCGCCCCGAAGCGCAAAGCCTTTGTCCACCAGCCCCTCCGTCCCTCCTCGCACAGTCAAGCCAGCGCGGCAACAGACTCGCTCTCCCAGCCCCACCTTGTCCTACTATTCTTCAGGGCTGCACAACATGTAAGTCTTCCCGCCAGGGCCCGCTGCAATTCTCTTCCCATCCGTCAGCCCCCCGGGCTCTTGAGAACGTTTTCAAAGTCGCCATAACCAGGCCAGAGGGGTGGGAGAGGAAGTGGTTCTTTAATTTATGTATGAAATTGTTTAACTGGGAGAGCATGATGGGGCCCCCGTTGGTTTTGAGCTAGGATGGAAGAGCCGATGTCTTTTGAAGAAGAATGCCACAAGAATGTGTGAGAAATTCAGTGATGAAGGCCAACCAGATTCTCTTGGAAAAACCTGTGGACTGCCGTCAGTTCTCCCAAATCAGCATCTAGTTCTTTCCGCGTCAACTTTGCCATGGCAGACGGCAGCTTCAGTCAGGATCGAGAATCGCAAGGGTCCCACGGGCTCCATTCTCTGAATTTCCACCCAGACAGGAGTCCCTTTTTGACCCTTGCCTGCTGAGCGGTCATTTCCTCCTGTCCAGATCTTCTGGCGCTGTGAGTTCATTCTTTTGCAGTACAGATTATTCCACTGTTGGCAAATGCCTACATATATATATATGTATATTTCAGAAATCCTTTCTAGTATCAGGTTGGAATCTATCTCTATGTAACTTTCAACTACTTCTTATGTCTAGAAAAACAAAAATAGGGCCACCCCACTTCTCTTTGTCAACTCATGGAAATTCAAAGTCAGCTATGATGTTAAGTCTTCTCTTCGCCAGAAGAAACAGCCTCGGTTCCATCAGCTGTTCCCCTGACATCGCTGCGGGATCCCTCATCAGCCTGGTCGCCCCACTCTGAGTACACCCTTGAGTTTCACTGTCGCTCTTCAGATAGGGCTCCCAGAGCTGAGGGCACCACGCCAGGTGTGATCTTTACAGTTTAAAGTAGCTCTCTTTGCGGGTATTTTTTGTTCTCCGGGTATTTAAAGCCATAGGCTAATGTTAACTCGATTATACAGTAACTAAGGCAAGGATGATTTATTTGAATAAATTTCCTCCTACCTCAGACTCTTGGGTGGAAATAGAGTCACGGGTGGTGATGATGCAGTCATGTCTTTGTGGCACAAGGACGGCAAGCCTGGGTACCACTTGCCACTGCTTCCCTCCACCCTTGCCACTGCGGGCATCACTAATCAGTCATGGCACCTGTTGTGCAAAGCCCAAGCTGACTGAGGAGTTTTTCTCATCAGAAAGATCCAGGCACCTACTAACGATGGTTTTCTTATTAGCTAAAATATATATTTTTCCATCTCCACTGTAGGCTTTCAAATCATTACATACACATCCACAATTATCAATGTATTTAATTACAGATTCATTTTTAAAATCTCAGGTCAGTGGGTACTTTATTGAATTCATGTTAAGAAATACTGTATTTTTTTTCCCTAACTACCCTTTTCTACTCAGCAATAACATCTATGAATAATGAAAGCCTTGGGATTTGGCTTTTTTCTTAAATACTAATTTTCTTTTCTGTTTGCTTTTAAGCAGCGTTACTAAAAGTGACACAAGTCCTTCTGAAAGTGCTCCTGTTTCCTGCTATCCATGTAGCCGAGTGAAGGCGGATTCCGTGGACCTGAAGTCCCCGTTTGGAAGTCCTTCTGCTGAAGCTCTGTCCTCCCGGCTCTCGTGGCCTAACCATTATTCGGGAGCGTCGGAGGGCCAGACCAGGAGTGACTTCCTGCTGGATCCAAGCAGGAGTTACAGTTACCCTAGACAAAAGACACCAGGCACACCAAAGAGAAACTGCCCAGCACCTTTTGATTTTGATGGCTGTGAGCTCTTGGCGAGCGCCCCCAGCTCAGCCACTGCAGAATTCAGTAGCAGCGTCTCTGGTTGTCCCAAGTCAGCCAGCTACTCTCTGGAGAGCACAGATGTGAAAACTCTTGCAGCTGGCCCAACAAAGCAGAGCATATCATGCCCTGCCTTACCCCCCAGGGCCCCAAAACTAGTGGAAGAGAAAGCTGCCTCCGAAACATCTCCTTTGCCTCTGAAAATCGATGGTGCTGAGGAAGACCCCAAGTCTGGGTCACCAGATCTCTCTGAGGACCAGTATTTTGTTAAAAAGGGCATGCAGGACATCTTCTCTGTCTCCTACCCTTTCTCATCTCCGCTCCACCTCCAGCTGGCCCCCAGATCCTGTGGCGATGGTTCCCCGTGGCAGCCACCTGCTGACCTGTCCGGACTCTCTATAGAGGAAGTGTCCAAGTCATTACGGTTCATTGGTTTATCCGAAGATGTCATATCATTCTTTGTTACTGAAAAGATTGATGGGAATTTGCTTGTTCAACTAACAGAGGAAATCCTCTCAGAGGATTTCAAATTGAGCAAACTGCAGGTGAAGAAAATAATGCAATTCATTAATGGCTGGAGGCCCAAAATATAGCCAAATTAACCCCAGCTAGCATGGAACAAAACTGATAAATGCGTGTTCTGGAAGGGGTGGGCTGGGACACAATTTCATGTTTTTTGCACTAAAAACCTTCTCTGTAAATAGGGATAAGAGAAATTCTTACTATGCAGATTACGTTTTTGAATGGTGAACAGGCTATTTTGTACATCAATAAAAATGCTGTAGAGAACACTTGGAGGTGTGCCTTGTACGTCACTCAACACTCAGCAGCTGCTAAAAGGAAAAAAAAAGGCATGTGCAGAGAAATCATTCTTACCCAAGTAGGTTTATGCAAGAAGGTATGATATTTATTACAAAATAGCCAAAGCCAAAAGACATAAGAATCTTTAAAGAAAAACACTTTTGAACAATTCCCTTCTTTCAGGGGGTTGACTTTAGACAATTAACTATATTCTGTACTCTGTCATTTGGATTGCTTAATGCTCATTGTTTTTCTCTTGTGCCTGAAAATGTCAGTGGTATGAAATGACACTTTAATGTTACATGCTTGGTGGGGATCTTTTTATCAAAGGGCATTTTCCAAAAATCATGTGTTGGTAGAGGATATACGGCGTCCTCAGAAATCATATAAATCATGACCACAGTAATTTTATCTGTAACTGCTGCTAATTTTATCAAGCAGAGAGAAAACAAAATATACATATATGTATGTGTGTATATGTATACACGATACACCCATGTGTTTTAAACATAATTTTGAGTTTGAATATTTTAGATAATATCTGTTCACTTTCAAATATCCATTGAGGTTTGGGGACCTTTAACTAAGTTGATTCTCTTAGGAACAGTGGACAGAACGATTCCAAAGATTCTCGGAACCTTGTCACTCGAAGCTTGTTCTCACTTGGCTTAATCACTGAAAACTTGGAACAAATCAGTAAAGAGTCTTCCTGAAGAATTAAGTTTGATTTTAAGCCCACCGTGGGGCTTGCTTTTGCGTATAATATTCCCAGGATGATGTCTGGGGAAATGACAGTTTCTTTTGAATGACAATTCTAGGGTTTGAGGGTCTTTTTCCTCTGGCGTCTGATAGGGACAGGTCTGAAGAGCGTTTCTCAGAGTGTGTTAAGTGTTCCCAAGTTGCTTCATGCTTTAGAAGAGCTCAGAAATCAGACATGCCATCCTTTATTGTTACATGTGCTACATCTGTTGAGGAAATTTTTAAAACATCAAGAAGAGGACTTGTGTATTTCATAAACCTCTTCTTCCCCCATTCCAAAGAAAATACATTATCACCGTACTTTTATTCCAAGAATTCCAGGGCATTAGTCTGACAATTTTTGCTAAAAGGGATTAAATATTCCAGAATAGCATCAGCATCGTTCTTGACTTTTTGAATATAAATCTTAGAGAAGTTTTAGTTCTCTGAGCAGTGCATCCTCCAGACAGCCCTACCCCCTCCACCCCGAGTCTATCCCGGATTCCAGATGTACAGACAGTCTGTAACCGAGGCGCACACTGGCCTCTTGGATGGGGTGGTTCAGCCAACAAGGTGGCAGCATGACTTGCAGGATCAGGTTATATTTTTCATCTCCTCTTCCTGCTCAGCAGAATAAATTTAAAAACAAGACCCGCCAGTCTAATTTTGTAGACCTGCGATATATGTCTTTATTCCTTTGCATTAGAAAGATATTTTTAACCCTTCTTATGGTTTAGAGTTGAGGTGAATTGACACCCATTCTAATTTTCCATCTAGATCTCCTTAAAAAAAAAGGCATTTTTTTCTGCTAACATGTTTCCCAAAATGTAAATATAATACTATAGGTAAAAAAGAGTACCCTGTAAAATTCTCAAACTGGAGCACCTCTTCAAAAGTAACTGACAGATCTATGAAGAAGTGTCAGGTGCTGCACTCACAGGACATGAGATCAAGGAGACTTCCGTGTTCAGAAGGCATTGTTCTGCGTGAGGGGAGCTACCTCCCTTAATAACGTTAACCTCTCAGAACTCCTTCTTAAAGTAAAAACAGACAAGACGCACTCACCAAGCTGCAAGTTTTCATTGGGAAACCGTTGCTGAATCAGTTTTAAAACACTTAGCACTTGGACAAAATTCTCAAATTGAGGAGGAAGCAACAGGCTTGGCTTGGGTTTACGTTGAAGGTTGCCCCACATAAACAACTGACTTCTATGGTTTTTTTTGCAAGAACTTTACACAAAATAGAGTTGTTTTCTTTTTGTTCATTTGTTCTAGTTCTTGGCATATTTATGTCAAGTTTATACTGATTGGCAGTAGGGAGACTCCATGAGGGCAGGGATTATGGCCTTTGATTCATTGATGCATTAAACATTTATTGAGCACTATGCTGGCATTGCTCTGTGGTGCTGGGAAAAAGACACAGCCCCTGCTTCTTGGAGCTCGTGTTGTTTGTATTTAAAATCACAGTTGCTGAGACTGTATATGTGGATAAGGGAGACGTGAAATCTGGGCAACTGGATTCATGGAGAGTTACTGTGTCCTGTCTTTAAGGAATCCATGGATGGAAGAAACGGCAGCCTCTATTGAAGGGCTCTGTTCATAAGCACCACGTGACCATTAAGACAATGTGTGTGTTGAAGGCAGGAAGTATCCCTGTCCCTCACTGCCTAGTAGATTTTTTTAAAAACTGACCTGGAACTTTTTAAATTGTAGTAAATATCTTCTGGCATCTCTAAAAACCACAAATAAATGCAGTGGCCATTCCTGAGCTGAGCACCTGTCTGTGGAGGACCCTGGCACCCTGACTAGACAAGGCATTCTTAGTCCCGAGAGAATCACGGCAACAAATGAAGAGGAGTGTGAGGAGACAGCCCTTCCCTCCTGAGAGCTGCGGTTTTGCAGTGAAAAGCGATGTACAGAGATCCCCACAAGCAGAACCTTCCAACCTTTTTGGGGTCCTTAAATTTCATGGCCCCCATCAGAAAAGAAAATCAGCAATAAACCAATCCGAGCAGCTAAAATGTACAATGTGGACCTGACTCACGTTGGGAGGGAGAACTCCAGCACTCACAGATCAATTCCTTCTCAGAATCTTGTAAACGCCTTCAAGTTCTCTCTTCTTTAAGTTGAGCTGCTCAACTTTTATGAACTGTGAAATTTACACTTAACACTCTTTCAACCCACATATATACCGTTCAAGTTTATGAAGTTGCAGGAAGCTGCCCATGTAGCTAAATCACGGTATTTATTCCCATCTCATGTAGAAAGACAATCTTACAGGAAATGTTATGACAGTCCCTTTCACCTGTTTTCGGACATGTGCACAAACAGCCTCTGCTCACATTCCAGAACCACCTGTACATCAATCACACAGCTCCCTGAGAAATTCAAGAGTTGGGTGTGGACAAATACAGAGTCCTTCATTTTCCAAACACTTTGTATAAGTCACTACTCATCATGCCTAAGGAGTGTAAGATTAACATTTTGAATAACTGGAAAAAAACATAGTCCTCCAAAGAACTAACTGAACTATTCAAAGGAAACTTCAATCTACAAAAAAAGTTAAATCTGCTGTTGGACACTGAAGGTTTTCAGAAACATGCCCATTATGTCAATTTCCACTATTTTTCAAGTAACAGAAATGCACCAGGCTGCTAGGGCAAGAAGAATAAAAGGCCCATAGATCGAATGATGGAAAGTAGGACTTCTGTACTGTGGGGTTGTAATATTACGGTATTCTTATGGCCACATTGTGTTAAATCACGTTGTTTTGTCTTCAAAACTTGGTGTTTTAAAATTTGTCTCATTGTGATAGCCAGTAAAGGAGTAAACGTGATTTCAGTTACAACTATACAGATATCTCCTGTCATTTTGCTGCTCTGTCTAATTTTTAGGTTGTAAATTTTGTGATAGAGCTTATCAGATTGCGAATTTCCTTTGTTTACAATCTCATATAGTAGGGCTCAGATAATTTCTTAACTGTAAACCCTTTCTCCCACTTTTTTTATTAAGTTCCATTTAAAATATTGTTTAAGCTAAGCCTAAAAATTGGATTCAATTAATTAAGAATTTGGGGCAATTTTCCTTAAATGGAAAATGTATTCTTTTCAAAGAATTTTGTAACCGTCTTTACAATTTCTTTGCTTGGAAAAACGTGGGTTTTTAACTACTAGTTAACCGTTGCATTACTTTCCAGAGCATTATCTAATGGGCCCAATGTGTACCTCAAGATAAACACGGTATGTTATGTCTAAAACAATGCATTGTCTGTTGATTTAAGTGGTTCTGAAATGTCTATAAATAAAGAAATTTTCGAAGTTGCTTTTTGTGAAATTGTTCCTCAGTGCGTCAGACTTAGGGCATAGTTTTCTAGGACTTCTCTTCCCCATCCTCATTAAGGAGTAGGGAATTTGTCTGAACGGCAGTGGGGAGTCCTGATATTGCAGGCTCTGTCTGTGTCATTAAGAGAGGGAAGACTGTGGCTATTGGACATCACCAGGTGATTCTCGTCACCTCATGGCATTCAAAGAGAATCCAATGCCTGTGTGGTCAGGAGACGGAGCAGAAGATGCATACAGATGAACTGATGAGCTTTAAAAAAAGTTTACATATTTGAACGGGGAAAAGAAAGCTATTACAAATTCATATCTCTTTGGCTTACATCCAGTTTAATTTATATAATTACAACTAGCATAAACAGCAGAGATGGTCGAGGGTACTAGAGAAGTCATGAGTGTTATTCACTGAGCAGCATCCACTGGTAAGTTTCACAGAGGAGTTGGAGAATCCCAAGTGGAGGTTTGTTGAAAGAGCTTTTATTTTACTCAGAAGAGTGTGAAATAGCTTCCCAACATCTTATGCCCTGAATCTTCCTGTCTTCTTTTACTAGACTAAAAGCATCCCCAAATCGTTCATTCCATTTTATACTTAAGCCTTTAACCCTTCTCTCCTATTTTGTAGGGATAAAACCTGTGACTAAATGCATAAATGTGCACCAGAAGAACCTATAGGCTTTGTGTAGGACTCTACCTGAAGGCCCTAGGAGTACTTCATCAGGTACATGCTGTGACATTTGACTCCCCAGATTGATCATGCATAGTAAATTTGAGTCTAGAAATAAGTTGGGTTAGAATCCAATGTCCTCCAATTCCTTACATATCTGAAGTTAGATAAAGCCAGATCCCTGAAAACAGTAAGTGCTGTTAATAATAATAAATGATAATTTAATAATAAATTATAACAATAAATTATTATTTCATTGAAATGATTTTTCCCTTAAGGTATGCCTGGCCCCTCCTTGCTGAGATAATCCATGTAATGTCCTTCAGGATTTATCAAGTGTCATCCTCAAGCTGATGAGGTTTCACTTCTCTGCACTGATATATACAGTTCCGTGTGCATATCTCTGCCCCCTTGTAAGCTGTAAACTCCTTGGTATCAGGGGCTCATGTCTTCATTGCTGTATCTCCAAAAGTCAGTGCTACTTGAGGTTGTATTGAATGACAGCGTGAATGCCATCACATTCCTGAACCAGTCTTTGTATCGTCAAAGTTACGATTCTGCAGCCACATGACAACAAAACGAAGTAAAGTCAAATGAATGATACCAGTGCAACTTGTTATAAATACCTGAGTAGACTAAAAGAGAGCAAGATAATGAACTTGTTTAGAGATCCCAGGTTGAGTCTCTTGCAAATGAATAAATTTTTCTTACGGTATAGTTAAGCCAATGACTTCCATTTTTTGATGGGTAAAAAAATGAACCAAAAAGATCTGTGTGTTCCCATAGACTGACTCAAATATTAGCTCTAAAAGACACAGGCAATTGAAAAGTAGTAGTTATGGTTGAAAGACCTACGCGAAGAGTGATCTCAGGGCCAGAGGCTGTGATGGGGGAAGATAAACGCAGATATGTGTGCTCAGGAGCACAGCTGGCCATGGTGCATGGCACAGACAGTACCATCCGGAGGCAGATCATAAATGTTTAGAGCCAAGGGGGGGGACCTTGGAAATGACTTGGTCCCTCCTCTTACCTTCATAGGAATGAAACCCATGGAGAGTTGTGACTTGCCACAGATAGAACCAAAGCTGCAAATAAAATCTCCTGGTTACCCATTTTGTGTTCATTCCCTTCCAACGCCATCTCCCAATTTCCTCAACTTTTAAATTTCAAAAATAATTTTAATGGTTTTTTAAATTATTTTATTTTTTGAGACAAAGTCTCACTCTGTTGCCTGTGCTACAGTGCCATGGCGTCAGCCTAGCTCACGGCAACTTTAAACTCCTGGGCTCAGGTGATCCTCCTGCCTCAGCCTCCCAAGTAGCTGGGACTACAGGCATGTGCCACCATGCCCAGCTATTTTTTCTATGTATTTTTAATTGTCCAGCTAATTTCTTTCGATTTTTTAGTAGAGACGGGGTCTCGCTCTTGCTCAGGCTGGTTTCGAACTCCTGACCTTGAGTGATCCTCCTGCCTCGGCCTCCCAGAGTACTAGGATTACAGGCGTGAGCCACCGCACCGGCCCTTCAGTGGATTTTTTAGCGCATGAAATGTCCTACCCTGATTCTCCAACTTAACTTGTTCTAAGGGTGAAAATCAGGAGGCGATTCTCAACCTATACTGCCCAGTCGGTGCTAGGTGGAAATCAAGAGAAACCGCTCCTGCTTATGAAATGGGGGCTCTGAGCACATCTGCTCTTTGATTAAAAAGGATGACTCAGTGAAGATATTAAATCAGACAGGGGTAACAGAGAAAAGTGTAAAATAGTCTACAGCCATACCATCCTGAACGCGCTGGATCTCTGAACGCGCCGGATATCGTCTGATCTCAGAAGCCTGGTATTTGGATGGGAGAAAAGTATAAAACAGGCTCACAGCGCACACACCTTTGGTCCCTCTGTATCCAGGGTAGCTGCTAGGGAGAATTTACAAACGGCTGCGCCCAGGTAGAGAAGCGGCTGCAGTACTAAATATGGCCACAAGGTGCCGGGCTTTTCCACCCACTCAGTGACCGCCGAGGATTACCCCGTAAACCTTTAATGGAGCGCAGTGGACAGTCGAGGATCATCAGTACAGGGTAAAATTGCCAGTTCAGCCATCTTGGAGGTCACTGTCTTGCCATCTCTTATCTCTTTTCGGCTTCCCTCAGTTAACCAAAGACATTGGAATCCTGAAGTTATAGAAAGAAACAGAAGTGGCTCAGGAGAGGTAAGGAATTTGGAAGTGGGGCGATTTTTCAAGCCAGATGTCCACTGGGGAGGAGAGTACACGGATTTTCAAAGTGCGGAACTGATCTGTCCTGTGCCTTGCTCCTGCTCGGGTCCGAGTCTCTGGAATTTTGGAAGTGAATAATGTGAATCAGAAGCTCTTGAGTAAAAAAAGAAGTTGTGCTTTCCTTATTATTATTTCATTGGTTGGTTTGGGGCAGCAAAACCGTCAACCTGAAACAAAAATCTATCAAGTATTACACTAAAGCTGACGTTCAAGTTCGGATAGAGAAGGCACATCTTCCCCCTCCTCCTTCACCTGCAAGCTGTTAACCCACCTGACTGACCCTAGAAAGAAGGACAAAGAAAAAATAAATCCTAACTTAGAAAAAGAAAATAATCAAACTACAGTGTTTGCATAAACATGTTTCTGCTTCATTCTTTACGCTCTTACTGCTCTCCGTAGCACAGTTATTGACAAAGTAAAGTCAGTCTCTTTTTCAATCCATCTCTTAAGGAGATGACTGATTTTTATAAATCCAGTAAACTACCAACAATTTTACTTTTCATAGTGTAGGTTGCTATCTTGAAGCAGTATAATTGCCAGTTACAGTTTTCTTTTATATACATATATATTTTTTTTTTGTACAATATCCCATTGTCAACACACAGTTTCCATATGACCATATTTATCTGTTCGATCTCACTTCAGTGGTTCATGTGTAAGGGTTGCGGAGAAACGTGATGGTTCTGAGAGTGGACTGCAGGTCACAGAAACTCAGTTCTTCTCGTTGTAAAATGATCTGCTCTGCTTATTGTATGAGTCTTTTTTTTTTAATGTTACCACTATCCTACCCACTAAGGATCTTGCTTTTGGTTTCTTGTCTACATGAAGACCAAGGAATTATGCCAGTTCTGCATTTGTATTCTGTTTGCCACCATCTAAAGTTGAAAAAGTTTAGCAATGTGAATTGTCATTGTACCAGTGAAGCAAATGTAACCTTGAGAAGTCACGTAACTGATCTGCCATCCTTGGGACAGGATCACTCACGAACCCACCTAGTCTCGAAATCTAAGTCCTGGACAGGAATTAAATTTTCTCACACTGTGATGATCTACTCCTGCATTTAAGGCTCTCCAGCGTGGATGGTTCCATTCCTGCACTGAACAGTTCTTCCTTCTGTGCCTTATTTTGCAACTTAAATTGCTCACCGAATTTTATGATACGTGAGTTATATCTCAGTTTTGTTTTTTTTTTTAATGTTCACCTATTCCTTACTGGAAATCAACTGTGAATCAGGTCATTTTCTGTCATATTCTTTTGCAGACCTAGAGATCATTACTTTTCTTTCTAGTTTTCCTATTAGATGAGAATAGCCCTTGCGTTCTTGTCACCATGATTCTGCTGTGTACACACCAGTTATCTGGAGCATGGAGATTTCCTTAGTCATCTTGCATGATGGAAACGTGGGAGTTATTTGTTCTAGCAGAAGGAAAAGGCAATCTGTAGAGATACCACTATTATCATTACCTATAAAGGACTATGATCCATGTATCAGTTAATCATTGATAGTTTTCTATTTGGAAGGCTGAGATAACTAACTTATCTTTCACAGATAACTCACTGTAAAAGAACAGTTTGAAATGTGGAATGGGAAAATGAAGTGCGCATTCTCCTTATTCAGTTAACTCTTAGGTATATCTCACCAGAATTAATGCCTGAGGGGAAAAATGCTGTTGTTTGACCCTTGCCAGCTTCTTTGAGAGGTGTACTCTTTTGCATTTCTTTGTCTTACCATGTTGCCAATATGGGTCAACTTTAGAGCATCCGTCCTCTGCCCACTGGCTTTGTTGCCTCCTGATTATTACCTAGTGTCAGGGTGTGATTTTGTTTTAGAAAGAGAATAAAGGAGAAGTGAGCCCCTCATTGCTAAAGAGAGGAATTTGCTGCAAACACAAAATCCCCAAGCCCTTGGGGATCCCAGCACCTGATTCCTGCACTGTGGATTAGCCGCTGCCAGATTCCTTTACCTCCTGACCTAGCACAGCTGCTCTCCTAACTCACTGTTCTCCGAAAGAAAGGATGCCATCTACTCTGCTGCCTTATTCTGTTCTAGGTTTCTTCTCACACCTCTTTTCCTGGGGCTTCTTAGGTCTTTACTCAGACTTAGCCCAAACTTCACATTTCCCTGAATTCCTTTGTTGCTCTCATTCTATCTCCAGCTAATTCATGGTGATGCTTTACAACATTCTCTAACTTGATTTTCATAAACATTCTCTTACCCACAGCCAGAGAAATCCACCAGGCAAACAGCACTGGAGAAATTCTGCGGATCTGCTAGGCAAACGGAAGGACGAGCAGCTGGTGTGCGGTTGCGTGGGCTTATTCATCGAAGCGATTCGGGGGAAGTGCCTAACATCATTCCGAAACAGTAAAAATTTACCCTTTCAGTAAATACTAGGTGAAATGAATGCTAAAGACAGGGTAGAAATTACTTCTAATACCAATAAAATATTTTATCAGCCAATTTCCCACCCCCTGGCATGCCCCTAAGAGACATTCCCAGGACGTGTAGGGGAAAGTGTATTTCATTTGCTCCTAGTTTGACCAACACAGTTATTCTCTGGTTCTCAGCCCTGGCCACAGCACCCAACCCTGCCATGACCGCAGGGCCACTTCCTGTTAGTCAATGCCACCAGGAGCTCCTGGTGAGATGTGCATATGGGCATATCCTGTCTCCACCGTCTCTGCTTCTCCCAGCACCGCTATGGAAGGTTCACATCAAGAAGGCACCTTTCTTGAGGAAACAGGACTTCATCAGACACCAAATCTGCCCGGGCCTTGATCTTGGACTTCCCAGCCTCCAGAAAGGTGAGAAATAAATTTCTATTGTCTGTAAGCTACCCAGTTTATGGTATTTTGTTATAGCAGCCCAACCAGACTGACAGTGCTCAAGCCAGGATCCCTGCCAGACCCTCTCTCATATGGAAGGATGAAACTCGAGCTCTGTCACACAGACTCTGTCAGCAGACAAGCTCCGTAAGGATCTACCAAGGTGGTATCCCTACCAGGAGTATCCCTCTGTCCGCCCGGCCACACTGGCCTCTGCAAGGTTCAAACACTGCAAGCATGGGATTTCCTAGTCAGAAAGCTGTGGCAGCCAACTGTCCTAGCTTTAGAGGCTGCACAGCGGCTGGATAGCAGAAGGTTGTGCTCAGAACACCGGAGCAGTGTGTGAAGAAGATGCCCACTTGCTTCGGTGCGACGCATCCCAGGCAGCCCCCCAGTTAGCACTGAGTTTGGCTACATAGAACCGAAGCCCAACTACAGTGGCTTAGGTCGGAGTTTGTTTTCTCAAATAAGAAGCCCAAGAAGGCAATTTAGGACAGTGCAGCTGCTCAGGGTCATCCAGGAAGCAGGACCCTTCTGTTCTCCTGTGGCACTGCCCTCCCGGGTGGCTTTCGTCCTCACTGTCCTAACTTGGGTCCTATAGCTACAAGCAACTGCACTGACTTCCAAAAGAACAAAAGTTTGGAAGTATAAACAGCCAAGGACACATGGCAGCTGAGTCTGTCCCTTTTTAATCAGGAAACGTATTTCCTAAAAGCTCCACCCCATAGATGTGCCATTGGCCAAAACTAGGTCATATGACACCCCAGCTGCAAGAGTCACAGAGGTGAGTATTTTTAACCCTGAACAAATAGGGATTCTGAGGAAGGAAGCAAAGGCCATCAGACGCTGGACAGGCAACCAGCAGTGTCTGCCATGGGCATGTAATTAATATTTGTAGGGTCGGGCACGGTGGCTCATGCTTGTAATCCTAGCACTCAGGGAGGCCGAGACGGGAGGATTGCTTGAGGTCAGGCATCCGAAACCAGCCTAAGCAAGAGCGAGACCCCGTCTCTACTAAAAATAGTCAAAATTAGCCAGGCATGGTGGCACACACCTGTCGTCTCAGGCACTCAAGAGGCTGAGGCAGGAGGATCCCTTGAGCCCAGGAGTTTGAGGTTGCTGTGAGCTAGGCTGACGCCACCGCACTCTAGCCTGGGCAACAGAGTGAGACATCAACAACAACAAAAAAAAAAACCAGGGAGGGGGATTCTGAGTTTCATGGAGCCCTGGACAACCACAAATCTAACTGGTCTTCCACGTTGCAGGAAACACGCAAAAACGGGAACACACCTTTCACAGTTGGAGCTAGGTTAAACACTCTCTCAATTAGGAATTGCTTTTGAAATCTCTGGAAACGCACGAGAATGATATGATGGCATAAACAGACTTACCCATGAGACTAAATGAGAAACAAAAATAATGAAGCTGATTTCTTTAGCCTTAGCTTCAGGCAAATCTCATGCAGGGTTTTTAATTTCTTTTCTCACTGTTCTACCACTTTCAGCGTAAAACATATTTGTATCGATGATCCTAACCACAACAACCTTCTTAAATGGAATGTAACAACATATTACAGACCCTGTGGAAAAAAAATGTGGTGTATTCCACAAAGAGCAGTTAATGAGTCAGTATACCTCTCCATCTAGGATAATACGTGTCGAACTTGCTTTGACTTTGAAAAGCTTAAACAGAGTCTTGGGAGCAGTATTGGAGGAATAAAATTGCCTGTAGGAAGCCAGAGCCAGGCTTTTTCATTTCTTTGAAAGAGAAAAGTTAAGCCCAAAGGAAAACAAAAAACATAAAAAGTGACAGGGCCTGTATATTAGCAGAAAGAGGGAAAGAGATTCTTTGTCATTATTCGTCATGTAAAGTGGCGAGATAATGAACCAACAGGGACTGACCTTTTCGCTGGGAGGAAAGAGTTGGCATTTAGATTATTTTTCTGAGGTCAAGCACTTGGTCTTATCCGTCTTTCTGTCTCCCCCACAGCAGCCAACACAGTAATGTATCCACAGTGGATGTTCGGGAATATCTGTTGGTTACTTGATGGGTGAGTGGTTGGGGAATGTATGGATTGGTTGGTGGATTTAAATTTAGCAAATTCCTCTCTTTGCTTCTCCAAAGGTGTAGCAGCCTCTTTCTCCTGGCCTCCACCCCATAATGCCTTACCCCGGTGCTGTTGTCAACATCGTTTGACCTGGCAGGTGAGTCCTCTCATAGGTCCCAGAGGGCAATCCCCTCCAGAAAGCTTCTCATCTTGTCACTGGGGTGTAAGCTCCTGTGTCTTCATTACCTTAGTCCTGGTCACCCAAGACTGTCCCACCTGCCCCTCAACCTGTCCCTCTGCGGCTACATTCCATAAATATTTATGTCATTGAGTTGCTGAATTTAAGCCAATTGCACATTTGAATTCTGCTTTTGAAAGCACATTCTTCTTTAAGTAATGTTTTTAAAAAAGAAAGATAAATGTTTGTCAAAAGTATGAAATGTCTTGAGTTACTTGTATTTATTTATTTAAGAAATCTTTTTTGTACTTAACACCGAAGCCTGCATTTAGTTTTCAAGCCAATGAAAGAATCTGTCATCGCTTTAAAAAAAAAACAAAGCACCCACTTTTCCTAGCTTTTTTAGTTTTTTTTTTTCTTTTCTATTCGAAATGATAAAAAGAAAGTTTTCAACTTAATGAATATATAATTCTTTCTAAATTATAATGTGATATACTTTTTGTGGTTTGAAACATTTGCCTCTATTAGGTCTCCTTGTCTCCCTGTGTGAACAGCCACATGTTGTGCTTGATTGGCCTCAAAGCAGAGAACATCAATAGTCATTTGAAGCATATTTAATTCCTACAGGCCACTTCATAGAGGATCTCTTTATCAGTTCCTTCTTTGGGAAGCTTTAAGAAAGCACAAGTCTAAAAACAATACACACATGTGGCGTTCTGCCTGAGATTTAGAGAAGACAGGCAAAGGTTAACAAAAATACGAAGAAAGAAAATTTAACTCATTCCATTTTATTGAAAGCAATTTCCAAGTAGCTTATCTGTTATGAAGATAACTTCATCCAAGCATTTATTTAATAGTTAATTAGCAGCATCTCTTAAAAGATTTCTGCAGTTTAGAAAACACAAGGCCGTAATCCCAGCTAATAATATGAAACTGATGAGCAAAGACACCCAGCACCTACATTTTCAGCTGATGATGTGGCAAAGATCATGAAATTCTGCAAAACTCAATCTAAAGTGAGTTATAAATCGCACAAATACCAGCTAATGGATAATGAGATTCTATTCTAATGTTGATAATGTGCGATGTAAGTGTTTCCTGTTTCTTAAATAGGATATCTTTGACCATTTAAACAAGTCTTTAGCACCAAGCATCTACAGACATGAGTATATTAAAAAACCCATTTTGTGTATGCTGCTTGGAGGTAATGAGAAAGTGCTTCTCAATGGGACACGCATAAGAGGAGACATCAATGTCTTATTAATAGGTGAGAGCACGCTGAGTTAATAGTGCATTGATAACTTATTTTTATTGTCCCCTGCTCACCACGCTTGTGTGATTCAGTGATGTAATATTAGCAAGAAAACAAAAAGCCAAACCAGCACAATTACTGTGTCATCATTTTCTGGTATAAAAATGTGCTCGCCTCTTATTGGAAACATTTTTTATCCTTGAGAACATCATCTGACCTTTTTCACAAATATCCTGTGTCTGATATATCAACCCTCTACCCTAAATTCCCCACTTCTCTCCTCATTTCCACCCTGTTACCGTGAGTCCCAAATTTGGTCTACTGAAAAATCCCATGAACACCCTAAAAATCCTGACTCTATTGTCTAAATCTCCCTCTAACCTAGGCTGTTCCCCATCTTTCTGTTTTATTCTTTGAACAAGGGCTCAAAGGCCAAGTGGAACTTGAGCAAAGGCTCCCAGGTGCTTTCGTCTCTCTGAGAACTTGCAATTGTCAAATCCTTACCCACCGCCAGCTCTGTCCCTCTTGATTCTAGACACTCGGGAGGGGACATGAAAATATATGTGACTCAGTATTTGTCCTTCTTTCTAGCTGGGGTGATGAGACAAGTGTATTCATTGAATATGTGTTTATTAAATACCTACTCCATGCCAGGTACCGCCAGCCACTGACAAAACAAAAAAATGGAAGACACGAAGCTTGTTCTCAAGGGGCTTAGAGTAGAGAACGAAAGAACAGACATGGAAAGAAATTAGTGCCTCACAGTGGTCTAGGCACTATGACAGAAGTATGAGCAGAATGCTGAAAGGGCCCTAACAGAAAGTACCACAAAGAAGATAGTTATTCAGAGGAAGATTTCGCACAGGTGGAGATGGTGGAGAAATTTCCAAGAGTAGGTTTTTAGCTTTCAACACCTCCCTTGAACAGTCATTCCAAGAATGCATTAAGAATATATTTCTTAAAAAAATAAAAAAATAAAAAAAAAGAATATATTTCTATGGCCGGGCATGGTGGCTCACGCCTGTAATCCTAACATTCTGGGAGGCCAAGGTGGGAGGATCACTTGAGATCAGGAGACTAGCCTGAGCAAGAGCAAGACCCCATCTCTACTAAAAATAGAAAACTCAGCCTAGATGGTCGCGCATACCTGTAGTCTCAGCTACCTGGGAGGCTGAGGCAGAAGGATTGCTTGAGCCCAGGAGTTTGAGGTTGCTGTGAGCTATGATGATGTCACTACCCTCTAGCCTGGGCAACAGAGTAAGACTCTGTCTCAAAAAAAAAAAAAAAAAAATATATATATATATATATATATTTCTAAAGAGTACCTGTTTGCAGAGTATTCCTCAGTATCTCCCACATTCATGCTGTAATTTGTTTGGATTTCCACTTACTTATCATCTTTGGGAGGCTTGATTGGACTTCCCAAAATGGAGTAGCCACCCAGTCACTCTCTTTTATATAGACATATTTGTAATCCTTTGCCTAACACTTATCAAAATCTATTTTTCTTATGGTTTCGTTTTTTTGCCTGTAAGCTCAAAGAAAGCTGGGACTCTATTCACTGCTCCGTCCCCAGTGCCTAGAACGGTGACTGGCACAGAGAAAGTGCTCAGTAGTCTTTTTGAATGGATGAATGGTAAATTCACAGCATTTTCTCAAATCAGCTTTTTTGTGGACGGACCATTTTCTCTTTCTTAAATCTCCATATTCCACCCACTTCCCCCCCACCTTATTGTCCCTGATCAATATCCAGTATTATTCACAGGGAAGTAACTTTTACAGCCAGGAATGCTGATCCCACCTCCCTGTGGCCATCCCAAGGTGCTCGGATGCCTTAAACAGAGGTCACAGTCACAGCCAAATTCTGTGAACTAGGAAACTCAAGCTAATTCTGCACAAATATCAAATTATAATAATTCTATTTGAATAATAAATAATATAAGCTATGTAAGAAAATAGATTTTGGGTAATAGAGAAGTGTTGTCTTTTTGCTATAAGGTTACGGTCTTTTAGTTCACATTCCATGAGGATTTAGAATTTGGGCTGATGTGTTTTGCTTATATCCCAGTATTTTATGACAAACAGAAGGTCTGCCATTCTGAGAAGAAGGAAAATGGCACAATTACATTTGATAGGCAAGTGAAAAATGTCCCCTGAATATTATTTAGGCCTAACTAGCTAATAATTATAATAAAACAAATGAGATGTTGTCTCTGCTTTAAAGCTTCTTTATAAAAACTAAAATGTGTATTTATTTATTTATTTATTTGTTACCACTCTTTCGACTGTGTTAATCTATTCAATTCAATTCCACAAATCTTTACTGAGTACTCCCAGGCCTTTAGGGTGGCAGGGGCGGGGCAGAGGTGCTGTTAGGTATGTAAAAATGAATAAAAACCTCAAGAATCCTAGAACCTAATATCTTACAGTGGGTTCTAGAACATTCTTATACAAACAGTTCATATTTAAAAGAGCATGACTTCTTTCACTTTGTGTTTCCATATTCAAAATGGAAACCTGGTCAGAGAAAGCTGCACCGCAGCGGCAGAAACTCCCCCAGCCCCCAAACTGTCGCGGTTTTAGTTTTCCTGGTTGCCTTCTCCCTGGGAAAATTAGCAGAGCATCTGTTGCACTGAGTTCAAAAACAAAAACGTCCTCTGCTGCTCTAGGAGATAACATCCACAGAAGGCTGAAAATTAAAATCAGCTAAACAGAGGACTGCAGACTGTTCAAATTAGCCCACCCGAAAGCCAGAGGAACAGTCAGGCGTCTGACGGGTAAATTAGACTGTGGCTGCAGCTGATTCGAGAGGACAGATGACTGAATGACAAGTGTTAATAAACGCGGGAAAAGGTGTAAAGTAAGCCGCAGGGACGCGAGGGAATGCAAAACAGATGGGCAATTGGATTTGAACAGAAGGAGAAAAATGGAATTTTTAGATTGAGTTTTGTAAAAAGATAGCAATAGCCTACATTTGCACAGATGCACTTGTTTTCTTTTTGAAAGGTTTCTAAGTCCTTCTTTTTCAGTTTGCTGTCAAAAAAGAAGGGACAAGGGCTGCTGGTAAAATGATATAGATAAGAAATGCCTGGGTGAGAGTGTTGGATGTTTTCTATAGATCTCGGAAAGCATTGCGTCACTGCATATGTTGGGTTACATACGTAGGCATGTTTCAAGATTCTAAACCCGAATACAGGCCAATGAAATTAGTCAATCAATTAGCCTACTTCTAGTGTGTTGAGATACAAAAGAACCATTCATTCACTGCCACTTGGAAATGAATTATCTAGGTGACAAGTCTTGCCATTTTAAGAACCAAAACATTTCAATTTGAAACTATTTGTTGAATGAATGTACGAATGGAACTCTGTTGAATGAATGGAACTCTGTTGAATGAATGTATGAATGAATGAAATGACTTGTGCAATTACATTCAGCAGTAGACACTGAAAACAATGTCTTGGTGACATTGTAAATGTAAGTCCCATTGCAGTACCTACATACAAGGAACCCTTGGGGACTCGAATGTGAGTTGGAATCACAGCTTCGCTTAGGCAGTTTTCATCTGGGGAACTGAACATAGTAAGGCTAGAGGGTTGGTGACATCAGCCAACCAGGAGATGGCCAGTGATGGCCACTGAGGCGTCTGCTGAGAGGGCACCACCTGAGGGGTAAATGATCTGACTTCACAGTTGGTCAAAAAAACAGTACCAGGTTTCTTGGAGATAAGGTGGAATGTCGAGTTCTGTACATCATTAGTGAGTCTGATATTTTTCCTCTGGGCAGCTCTTACGGACTCATATCTAAGTCCTAGGGAAACAGTGAAATGCAAAGGGAAAACCAAAAGAATTATTCTTATGTAAGATCTCTACACAGCACTGGTAATGCTGCTTTGGCGAAAGGAGTTCTCTTCAATGTGCTACAAAATCTAGCCCCATTTCGGAGAACGTGGGACAACTCCAGCCTATTGGCAGCACCCAGCTAATGGGCGTCGAGGAAGGAGCCATTGCTTCTGATGGCGGGAGAACCAGAGGTAATGACCCTCCACTAAAGGACACCTTCCCAACAGACATGTCCCTGGCGTGGCACAATCCCAGCTTGCCTACTGTGACAGCTGCATTGCCACATCTGCGGCAGCCTAGGAGAGGTTTAGGCTATTGTTAGCCCAAAGGCTGACTGAGCACAGTGTGTCAGACTCTGGGCTGAACTCTGGTGACATAATGACAATCAAGATGCACACGGCGCCTGTAATCCTAGCACTCTGGGAGGCTGAGGCGGGAGGATCGCTCAAGGTTAGGAGTTTGAAACCAGCCTCAGCAATAGTGAGACCCTGCCTCTACTAAAAATAGAAAGAAATTAATTGGCCAACTAAAAATATACAGAAAAAATTAGCCAGGCATGGTGGCACACGCCTGTAGTCCCAGCTACTTGGGAGGCTGAGGCAGAAGGACTGGTTGAGCCCAGGAGTTTGAGGTTGCTGTGAGCCAGGCTGACGCCATGGCACTCTAGCCTGGGCAACAGAGTGAGACTCTATCTCAAAAAAAAAAAAAAAAAAAGAGCACATGGTCTTTGTCCTCCTGGCACACGCATTCTGGAGAGGGCCTAACAGGTCTATTAGTTTCCGAGGGCTGATGTAACAAAACACCACAAACCGAGTGGCTGAAACAACAGAAATTCACTGTCTGTGAGTTCTGGAGGCCAAAGTCTGAGATTTAGGTGTCAGTAGGGTTGGTTCCTTCTGAGGGCTGTGCGGGAGAACCTGTTCCAGGCTTCTCACCTAAAGGGTTTGCTGCAATTGTTGACATTCCTTGGCATATAAAATAGAGCATCACCACCGCGCCTGGCCTCCTTTTAAAAAATTATTGTTATTTTTAATCATTCCAACATCAGTTATTTGTAGCAGACACAAAATAGAGGGGCCACTAAATCTGCAGTGATTTCGCCAGGGCCAGGTTTCCATTCCCCTTCTTGGCCACAGGGTTGCGCACTAGAGCCAGTCGTGACGACTCACCCCTGGCCACAAGGAACTAGCACAAAACCTTAGCCAGGGCCATCAAAATCTTTCCCCACAATGAAGCAGGAAGCAGAAAGAACCACGTCCTGTCAGGTGGCAGAGCTGTTAGGCCCTCAGTCTGGCACCACCAGCAGCCACATCACCCGCCACAGAGAGGGAGCTGGTTGGACAGAACAGAGCCGGCACACAGAGAGGAAGAGACGGGAGAGCAGAGGGCAGGAGGGAGTCTGGTGGCCTGCATGTGTCTCTGATTCCTGTCATTCCACGGCCAGCTTGAGCCCCAGCCTTCCCGAGGTTTAGATTTGCAAACAAATAGAGTCCCCATTTCCTTAAGTCAACTTGTACATTCTTCACTTAGAGTCCTCAAGCTGCTCTAGATTTTTTCTTCTTTTTTCTCTGGATTCTGTTGGGATATCTATGACTAACTAGTAGAGACTGCACTGTCTTTAAAGGCAGCTATGATTTCTTTCTCATTTCTTGAGAATTCTACCAGGTAGCAGTGGTTAAATGCATGCACTCTTGAGTTTTGAGTGTCCTTCCCCCCACCACAACCCCCACAACCCTATTGCCTCCCTCACCCCAGTCACATCCCAGCTCCATCACTTATTAGCTGGAAGATAAAAGCCCAGCGTGACACCTGGAGAAAGTGGTCTGTGTAAATGGATCCTATTTAATGGGAATTCCTTCTTTTTTGTGGGCTGCTTCTAGGTTGGCATATCACATAGCTTATGAATGTCACTAGTCAGGGGGCTCACAGAGCATTATCTCAACAAAACGTTCCCATTCTGTCACTCAGGGCCATCATTCTTTAGCTTTCCCTTCCTTCCCTGTTCCTTCTTATACTGTGTTGTCATTATAAATGATTCAAGAAGCAAAACCAAAAGAAAGAATGACACGGAGTCAGCATCAGCCAAAAGAAGACACAAACTGGAGAGAGATTAAGCGTAGAAAATGGATGCTTCTTGGGACTGTTAGAGCTGCCAAGGAGAGAAATGTATTCTGTTCTTTTCTGTTACTATTTTTTTTATATATATTTACCCTAATATTGGCTTAGAAGCTTTCAGAGGAGATAGCGATAATTAATTCACGAAATACTGCCAAATTGCGGAAACCAAGAGCTCCCTCGCGAGCAGGGTGCTGCCCTGGCTAAGGTTTACAGCTACGCAAATGTTTGTCAGATGTTGCTGACAGGACCCAGGCTGCCTAATCTGCTGAAGTGTTATCAGAACCATCCTGACAGTTCCACCTGCTTATTACATGTGATAGTTTTCCAAGACTCCATCTAAAGTAAAATGTTTCACAATCCCAGCTGCTTTGGGGTGTACCGAATCACTGTCATTAAGGTTTATGACAACGTAATCATTTGCTAGGAACAGGATACCTTTGACCTAAAACTATTCATCTAGAAAAGATAAATTCTTAAGGACCTGGGATGATTTTTGTTTTGTTTTGTTTGTTATACAACTATCAGAAAATAACAAAAAATTAAATCCTTTCATTATGACCATTAGAGTAAAAAACACAAGTAAACCCAAAAAGGCATGTAATATTTGAAAATACTTGGAAAAGGAAAATTCAAAAACCCAGATAGCCAACTCAACACATTCTCTCAGCCATACCCACTTGAGGTAGTTATATGAAGGAGGTATTAATATTATACAAATAAGAATGCTTTAAAACAAGTTCCCCGTACGGATTAGATGTACTAATTGTAGTTGTTGTAAAATATATAAAAGCTAATCATTTTGCAAATAAAAAGGAAAATATTGTACCTTCTGCCTGTTTTTCCTTCTCCTGGCCATGTACACCTTTCCTAAGCCCCTAGAAGATCTGTCTATGTACATACACATGTGTGAGCGCAACAGTAGCAGGAAGAGGACCTCAAGATATCCCTTTGCTGTGGCCATCAACTCTGGGACAAGACGGCTTACTGAATTTTAGAATGTGGAACCTGGCCTCAAGTCTTAGCGAGGTCAAAAGCAGTTAAAAGCAGCGATGAGGAAAGGCCTTAGGTCCAAGGACGAGTCCTTGGATTGTCAGATCAGGTAAGACCCTTTGTACAGCAGACTGCTCAGCTTGAGGAATGGCGTTGCAGTCATTGGTCAAATTCCAAGTCAGATTTTTACCTGCATTCCCACACTTACCAGCATAATTTCCTTTCTGTTTGCTCTGGGGATAGAGGTTTGATTTGGTTTGACTATGCTTGATAATTTACCACCTTGAAGATTTCTGTGTAGGCTCTGTATAGGTTGTACTTAAAAGGACAGACAAGTTGTGCCCTCACCCCGTCCTGAGACATGGCTGGCCCCTCCTGGGGACTGCATGGTGGCAGAGCAGATCAGGCATGGCTTGAAGTCCAGACTGACCTAATTCTTTTTTTTTTAAATTTATTTATTTTTTTAAATTTCAGGATGTTATGGGGGTACAAATGTTAAGGTTACATATATTGCCCTTGCCCCCTCTCCCACCTCGAGTCAGAGCTTCAAGCCTGGCCATCCCCCACACGGTGCACATCGCACTAATTATGTATGTATAAACCCATCCCCTCCTCCCCCCTCCCATCTGCCCAACACCCGATAAATGTTGTTCCTGTGTGTCCACTTAGGTGTTGATCAGTGAAACCAATTTGCTGGTGAGTACATGTGGTGCCTGTCTGTCCATTCTTGGGATACTTCACTTAGTAGAATGGGCTTCAGCTCCATCCAGGAAAATACAAGAGGTGCTATATCACCATTGTTTCTTATAGCTGAATAGTACTCCATGGTATGCACATACCACATTTTATTAATCCACTCATGTATTGATGGGCACTTGGGTTGTTTCCACAACTTTGCAATTGTGAATTGTGCTGCTATAAACATTCGAGTGCAAGTGTCTTTTTTATAGAGTGTCTTTTGTTCTTTCAGGTAGATGCCCAGTTGTGGGATTGCTGGATCAAATGGTAGATCTACTTGTATTGCTTTAAGGTATCTCCATATTGCTTTTCACAGGGGTTGTACTAGTTTGCAGTCCCACCAGCAGTGTAGGAGTGTTCCTATCTCTCTGCATCCACGCCAACATTTATTGTTTTGTGACTTTTTGATAAAGGCCATTCTCACTGGAGATAAGTGATATCTCATTGCAGTTTTGATTTGCATTTCCCTGATGATTAGAGATGTTGAGCATTTTTTC